>JAMPIV010008272.1:22500-46772 GCA_024509875.1 Oreohelix idahoensis | reverse complement strand
AGGAAAATAAGCAGGCATTGACCAAACATAAAATAGAAATGTTAGCATGCCTTGAAGAGCTTTAGTATAAAATTAACAATCACCAACCATGCAACGATATCTTACAAGTACAGTGTTGGCATATAACATGACCTGAGAACACCAAAGAGATGGACAGGAAAGTATATTCGAATGCACATGTAGACGGAGAGACGAAGTAGTAGGGGATTTTACATTGCAAGCCGACTTCGATGTGGAGATTTGGCTCCTGCTGACGAGATCATGAATGGTCAGTAGATCACTGGGAATGGATTTTGGTAGAATCTATGGTGGCAGAGGGGTAATAAAAGGTCAAGGTTAGTCCACCATAGGCAGATACTGCATGAGGGGAGTGAAGTGGTTACATCCAGTTGGAGGTGGGGTGAACAGTTCCCTTCCTCACTGCCTTTTCCTTCCTTAAACTCAGAGTCAGGTAGACATGTACAGATGTGGTGGACTGGCAGCACTGTTGGTACATGAATTTGATACCAGCCACTTTGCTCCAGAGGACCAGCGCCTATACCACTCTGTCAATCGAACGCAAGAGGGTACAAGAGAAAAAACGCAGCATCCAGGGATTTAAGTTACTTTTTAGCAATCCCAGTGATTGCCATAATTAGCTTAGCCTATAAATAATTTAATTGAATCATGACTGAAAGTGATAAGAAATGATTTTTATATCTGAAGTGAAGTAAAGAATTATGTCAATTTATAATTTTGTTGAATGTTACACAATCCACTCTGTTTGATGGAAATTGATCTAAGATTTTTTGAGAGCTCAGAACTCTCCAAAAACTTGATCGAACATTCCTGGTTCCATGCCAGATTCTGTTGCAAAATAAATAATGTTCTTCATATCTAAGGTAAAAAGATGCGGGCAACAGCCAATTACAAACCTAAATTAAGGTAAGAAAGTATGGGATGGATACGACATACACTTGAAGAGAAAAAATCAAGCATAGCTCTGTGTTGTCATTGACTGGAAAACTCACAGGGGAAAGATAGAGTGGGGAGGCCAAAAGAACTTGGAGCAGAAACTGTTTGAAGAGGGAGGCTAGGTAAATTGGAAAATGGGATATTGGGCAACAGCCTGAAAAAAGACAAGCAAAGAATAGAAAATGCGATGTGAGAGCAAAAAACTGTGTTCTGCTACCTATGTTCCACAAGTTGTAACAATAAGTGAATGACTGATGGAGATCAAATATCTATAGATAGCATGATCCATATCTGATGCAATAGGTATCATCTTTTACTCAATTTTTAATGAGCCCCCCGATAACTAGACACATAAAAGACAATTATATCCCCCTGTGACCATTTCCCCCAACTTCATTACCATTTCCATGACATATAGGCTGGAATTAGGGGAACATATGATATCTAAATATTTCTGACTGTTTTATGTGCTGTTACCCCCCTTTGGGTTGAAGAAAGTTGTCCATGCACGAAGTCCACTCCTTAGTTGTAATAATAATTCGTGTCATAATGATCATCTACTTAAAGGCTAAGATTTTTCTTGTGTACAATTTTGCCGGGCAGTTCCAAACATTGCCAGTTTATAGGCATTTGATTAGGTGTAACAGTCTCTCTGATGTACTGTGATCAGCTTCACATGTATGTTCTCGCTTGTTCAATTGCTGTATGACTGATCTATACATGATAATCCATGTGTGATACAAGCTCCACCTGGTTAGGAGAGGTGTGCAGGCGGTGTTATATTGCTCTACTGATAGTGTTTTTACGTGGTTTGTGTACTTTTATCTAGTCAGGTGGGATATTGTGTCAGCAGTTGGGGGGGGACTGGTGGGTATATTGTATTATAAATGCAAGGGTAACTCAGTACTGGTAATCACTTCTAAGTACACTAAATTATCAAAGACTGATGCATATGATAGTCAATACGTAGTACCAGTACACTGAAAGTCTAAAAGTAAGAATAAGGTAATCATAATGCTAAAGAGTACTGGGAAACCCCCCCCCCCCCCCCCCGCCCACATATTTTGTATTAGTTGGGAGTTTGTGACATCCACAGAGTGGCAGTACATATACTATCCCTAACTTGATAAGTAACTGGTGAAACGATATGACAAATACTAAACTTCTATTTGAAGCTTGATAACGATAAGTTGATAGTGGGATAAACAAAACTCCATTAGTGTTTCACAGTAAACACATAACTACACACTAAAACGCATAAGTAATTGAAAAACAAATACACTGATAAAAGGACAATAGCTATAGTCACAATTTAGTTCCCTACATTAGTAGAAACAAACAGTGATATGAACTAAGGGAACCACTGACTTCCATAGGTTGATTGTCCCCCCCCCCCCCCCCCCCCCCCCCCCCCCCCCCCCCTCAGTGGCTCTGTCCCATCCTCATCCCCCCTCCCCGCCACACTACTCCCCCCCCCTGCTTGTTCATCACAACCCCCCCCTGGGATCCCCCTAGACTTCACCGTGCTAACTTGTAACACCATCACACTGATTAACTGGGACACACTACTATCACATTGGTTTGCTTGAACATATGCACAGAGTTAAGATGCTGAGGAACATTCACTACTTCCAGTGTGGTCAGTGCACACTTGTCAGTGGGACACATTCAGTACACTCAGATACTGGTCCAGATAGACACTGAATGGGACAAACTAGTTCCGCATTAGTGCTTGTCAGCATCTACACAGATTACTGGGACACACTACTTCCATTAGCACTTGTCAACATCTCAACAGATTCTGGAACACTATATTCCAATTAGTGCTTGTTCAACTCAGTGCTGGTCAGATTCAGTGATAATGGGATCACTACTTACCCTCAGGTGCTGAGTCCACATCACTACTGAACTAACTGGGACACACTACTTCCCTACAGTGCTGGTCACATCACACTGATACTGAGGTTCACATAAATACTTCCTACTCAGTGCTGGTCACATCACACTGATACTGGGGACACACTGAACTTCCCATCAGTGCTGGGAATCACATCACACAAATACTGGGGACACACTTTTACTTCCTCAGTGCTGGTCACATCAACACTGATACTAGGGACACACTACTTCCTCAGTGCGATGGTATCAACATTCAAAACTGATACTGGGGACACACTACTTCCCTCAGTACTGGTCACATCACACTGATACTGGGACACACTACTTCCCTCAGCGTCTGGGTCATATATCACCAAATAGACTGGGACACCACTACTTCCCATTAATGCTGGTTGTTATCCACATCAATTACTGGGGACTACATTTCTTCCGCATTAGGGCTTGTCATATCACAGCTGATACTGGGACACTCTACTTCCATTAGTGTTGGTGTCACATCACACTGAATACTGGGACCACACTACCTTCCATTAGTTGCTTGTTCACATTCACACTGATAATGGGACACAATACTGTCCCTTTAGTGCTTGTCATTATCACACAAATACTGGGACACCACTACTTCCATTAGTGACTTATCAGTATCACAAAGATACAGTGGACAACCTTACTTCCACTCAGGTCTGGTCACACAGATACTGTGGGACACACCTACTTCCATTAGTGCTTGGTCATATCACACAAAATACTGGGGGGGGGGGGACACACACTTACTTCCATTAGTGCTTATCAGTATCCACAAAAGATACTGTGGACACCCTACTTCCTATCAGTTCTGGTCTCACAGATCTGTGGACACACTTACTTCCATTAGTGCTGTGTCGCCATCAACACAGTTCCTTGGGACACACTACTTCCATTAGTCTTGTCATGTCACAAGATTTCGGGACAAACTAATTCCACCTCGTCCTGTTTTTCACAACACAGATACTGGGACAAACCTACTTCTCAGTGACTGCACATAACACCAGACAATTAAGGGACAATAAACACACTGAACAGATGCTGTGATGTGGGTTTCTGCTGCGTAGCAAGATAAATCTCTTAAGTGATGGTCACTACAAACGATACTAGGGGCATTATCAATCCATTACCAGTGCTGTAACTTCACCAAAGACACATAGACACAATGAAGATGGACGGAGGCAATGAATTGGGTTGTTGCGATGTAGCATAGAACAAAATGTGTGTCTGGAGTGTTTAAGAGAGATTCGAGCTTCAGTGTACTTATTGTAATGTTTACATCATTCATTTAAGATCCAAGGAATAACAAAGGTATTAATATCTCATTCTGCAAGTCAGTTATGAAAGAAGTGTTTCATTGCCATACCTTGATCGCTGTCTTAAATGAATAGCATGAGTATTCTGGTTTATACTATGATCATGTTGCAAGTAATCATGAGTATATTTTGGTTTTTGCTAGATCTAAGTCCTGCCAAGTACGAAACTGGTGAGTATTTTGGGACAGTCTTCCGAAAGGAAGCACCCCAGCTGATTAAAGACAAGGTGACTACTTCATCTGTCCAGGCTACTCAGACTCCTTAATGATCAGCTTCGCATTATTCGATATAACAATGCTATAAAGCTTGGACTAGTCGATTGAAGGAGGCAGGGTATATAGTTGTATCCTGCAGTGAACGTCTAGTGTCAGCAGGCATGTAGCGTGGCAAGTGTATATGTTAGATAATCATAGCACAGTGACTGGTCTGGAGATGAGCAGGTAAGCTAGGCTAGCTTGTTTTAGTGTGAATCGTGCGAGTGATCCGTCTAGTGGAAATGAATGCAGTGAAGCAGGCAGTAGTATAGTGAGTTGGGTTTACAGTTTCGAATCTCGTGAAGTGACCGTCTATGAGCAGGGAAGCGGAATTATATTGTTGAATCCATGATGTGACACGTCTAGTGTGCAGGAGCAGGCTGTTATTTTGGTGAATTCCTGCGATGTGAACCTCGTAGTGAGCACAGGAAGCAGCCGCAGCCACATGGCAGTGTTTTTGTTGTATCCTGCAGTGACAGTCTATTGTGAGCAGGATGCTAGGCAGTTAGTATTAGGTTGAGATCACTGAAGTGACAGGATATGTGTAGAGGTACAGTAATGATGCAGTTATTATAGTTGAATCACCTGCTGCCTGACTGTCTAGTGAGCAGGATGCAGGAAGTTATATTGTTGAATCCTGAAGTGGACCGTCTAGTGAGCATGGAAGCAGGGCCAAGGTTTAAGTTGAATCTGCAGTGACCGTTAGTGAGCTGGCGAAGCAAGACGCTCAAGCATCGTCACCAGTATCTTCGTAGCAGCGCGTTGTTTCGTGTGTCTGTGACAATGTGTGTGTACGGATAGATGATAGTTCAATGATGGACAATAGTAGATAAGCAATTTAAGATATCTGGATTGGTGGTCTGCATTGAAGCACTCAGCTCGACTTTGGTGTCAAGAAACAAGATGTGTACTCCTATGGGATGAATATGGTATACAGAACTACCATCTAGTGTTATAGGTGTTAAATGAACTGGAAGTTAGACTTATCTGTTACATGTTTTTGGCGAAGATCCTAGATCTCTATCTGTATTTTTATTTTATACTTTGTGGGTGGGGGACACTTTAAACAGTGAGTTTACTTGAGATCAATGGAAGAAATTTCAATTACCCCGTTGAGCAATACACTGTTAGGTTTCCACTTCTCTCAGCTGAGGGGTGTAAACGAGTTCTATGAATCTGTAAAATTATATCATTGGCGAATGTGTACGCTTCACTGGTTTGTACATAATGAACACTAATAACTTTATGAGATTACGAATACAACGTTTCAATAGTTATGTATGTTCACTGAATAGTATTGGATATCACGCCAATATGATTTAAGACTTGTGCCAGTTAAACATGAAAAATCTAACTTGTGAATACAAAGAGATAGACTGTTTCGAATATTTTGATGGTCCGCCACCTGAATAGTTTAGGATATGCAGCAGCTGAATTGTACTTTCTTACACATGAGCACGAAACTAATGAGGGGGAACTATCACCAATACACACGTTTTAAATTTTATGAATGATTCATTGAATTTTTGTACAAGAATCTCAAATAACACTTCAGTGTGCATTAGACTAGAAATGTGTGTAACATGTGTAAGCTGGTTACTGGTTCTTTTTGTTTTCAGCATCTATTTTGTTGGTGGCTACGTGATCAGAATGAATAATCGACAAGAGTTGCTCTTGCACGATATGCGAGAATGATTGAGTTTTTATAAAGTAAAGAGATGAAAAAAAGTGCTAAGTATCTCTCTTTTACGCTTGCCTTTCGGTCAAAAGAAAGTACGATAGTGTTGGCTTGTCCATCCACCACGATGTCTCACCTCTATCGTCCGCATGTTCTTAGGGACTATATGTGATCCGCTGGAGTCTATGTGGCATGTTGACTTTTATTATGCCACAAATATGCGATGGTATCCGAAACGCTCTTCTCTGATATAAACCTTGCTACCCTTCCCCTTGTTGTGTATTCTGAGGTTTAATGTGTTGTGCACCCCCCGGTTGTTGAGCAAACCCTCTGCCCAATTTTTTGCATCCACGACCCATTAGTCTGTTTAATTTTTTCCCAAACTATGTTATATAGATTGATGTACTTATTGATCAACCTAATTGGTCCCCCACAGAGGTGTCCCTCACCTAGATCACGCATTTCTTGTCTTTCGACCTCGCTTCGGCCGCTTTATGTTTCGCCATGGACCGCCCCCTTTGCCCCTGCCCTTTCCACTTTTTCACCCCCCCCACGTACCCTTATTTTACTTTTCCGTCACTTTTTATATTTCCACTGTGTTTTTCACACTTTCCCCCCCTGTATTCTTCCTGCCTTCCATCCGTCTGTTTTTGGATGAGAGGTTAAAATAAGGGATGCAGCACTTGAATTTTTATATTTTTTTTTATATTAAAACTATCTTTCTGCATATCTCAGCGTCTGTTTATAGTTATGTACCACCTTTAATATTAGAGCTGAGAAAGACCACCCCTTTTCTGCAAAAAAAGAAACAGTAACCGAGCTTCTCCACATGTACACACACATTTCCTGTGCATTGGACACTGAAGTGTTGCTTACAGTGTTTGAGATGTGGTACAACAAAGAATTCATTGAGGATCATAATATTAAATACGTTGTATTGTTTTCTCATTAGTTTGTCATAGTGTAAGAAAGTACATATAGTGGTGATATGTCGTAAAACTTTTTCAGTGATAATCTAATATTGAAAACTTGTTGTATTGTATTATCATGAGTTTTTCATGTGTAAGAAAGTACATATTGTGATATCCATTACATTCAGTGAAAACATCATGTAATATGAAATCTGTAACTTGTATTGTATTCTCATTAGTTTTTTCATATGGTGCCAGAAGTTGCTATTAGATTATATTAATTTTACAGATTATTGAATGTGCTGTCAATAGTCGCTGGAGGAAAGTGGAAATACAAGTATTGGGAGGGGTAAGTGAATTAGTTTTTCTTTGAGAACTCCAGTAATACTACTTTTTTTTAAAGTGGTCAAGATAGAAATAAATATTGAAATTGATGAGCAAAAAATTGAACAGAGAAGTTATCCAGTATAATATGTGACTCCTGGCGCCTCTTCCTGCTCACTAGACGTCACTGCAGATTCACTATATAACCCAGCTTCCTCGCTCACTAAAAAAACGTCACTGCAGATTCAACTATATAACGCCTGCTCCTCTCACATAGACATCACTGCAGGATTCACTATATAACTGCCTTGCTCCTGCTCACTAGACGTCATCTGCAGGATTCAACTATATAACTGCCTGCTTTCCAGCTCACTAACGTCAATGCAGATTCATACTATATAACTGCAACTGCCTGCGTCCCTGCCCACTAGACGTCACTGCAGATTCAACTATATAAACAGCCTCTCCTCTCACTAACGGTCACTGCAGATTCAACTAAATAACGCCTGCTTCCTGCTCACTAACGAGTCACTACTGCAGATTCCACTATATACGAACGCATGCTTCCAGCTCACATAGACGGTCCACTGCAATTCACATATACACTGCCTGCTTCCTGCTCACTAAACATTCCTGCAGATTCAACTATATAAACTGCCTCTTCCTGCTCACTATACGTCACTGCAGGATTCAACTATATAACTCCTCTCAAGACCAACTTTGGCATTTTTCTTTATGCTGCTTAAGGAGTATGTACCATAATTCAGCTTCCACCTTGCGGAAGCATTCCCTAAATACTCAGGTTTTCTTCAGATTAGAATCAAACATAAACCAAAAACTCCTTTTAACTTGCAAACAGGATCTATATAAACCAAAATACTCATTTTTTGTAAACAGAACAATATGGCAGAAACACTTTACTGACGTGCAGAATGAGATATATACCTTTGTTAGTAACTTGATTATATGAAGTGTAAAATTTCATAAGTACACTGAAGTCTGAATCCTCTTCTAGACACATTTGTCTTGCTACATCACACAAACCCACATCATTGCATCCGTCCATCTTACATTTGTGCTAAGTGTCTTTGTGGAGTTACAACACTGATGGATAATATGCCCTAGTATCTGTTTGTAGTGACCAAGCACTGAAGATTTATCTTCTACGATCAGCAAAACCACTTCACTGCATCTGTCAAGTTTAATTGTGCCCTTAGTGTCTGTGTGATGTGACAACACTGAAAGTAGTGTCCCAGTATCATGTGTAAACAGACTGAGGAAAGTAGTGTGTCCCGAAACTGTTGACATGACAAGACAAATGAAGTATGTGTCAGTACTGTTGATGCGACAGCACTAATGGAAGTAGTGTGTCCACATATCTGTGTGACCGAATCAGAGGGAAGTCAGTTGTCACAGTATCTTTGTATACTGATAAGCACTTATGAAGTAGTGTGTCCCAGTATTTGTGTAAATGACAAGCACTAATGGAAGTAGTGTGTCTCAGTATCTGTGTGACCAGACTGAAATAGGTTGTCACGTATCTTGTATACTGATAAGCACTAATGAATATTGTTCCCAGTATTTGTGATATACAACACTAATGGAAGTAAGTTTCCCAGTATCATGTTGATGTGACAACACTAGAGGAAAGTAGTGTGTCCCCTGTATCATGTATTGACCAAGCACTAATGAAGTAGTGTTCCCATATCAGTGTGATATACACACTAAGGAAAGTATGTGCCCAGTATTTTATGTGAATATGACCTCATTAATGAAGTATTTCCCAATATTTGTGTAGTACCAGCCTGAGGAAGTATTTCCCATAATCAGTTAGTACCATACTGAGGAATATGTGTCCCAGTATTTTCAGTGGTGATGTGACCAGCACTAGAGAATAGTGTCCCAAGTCATGTGTTGTGACCAGCATCGAGGGAATATGTTCCCCAGATTGTGTATTGACAAGCAACTAGGAAGTATGTGTCCCATATCATGTTGATTGTGACCAACACTAGGAAGAAGTTGTCCCTATCATTGATTGACCACACTGCAGGGAATAAATGGGTCCCAGTATTAGTTGTTACCACAGGAAAGTAGTGTGTCCCATATCAGTGATGTGACCAGCACTAATGGGAAATAGTGTTGTCCTGTATCAGTGTTGTTTCCCAGTATCATGTAGTTACAAGCACATATGGAAGTAGTGTGTCCCATATTTGTTGATTACCAGTGGTGTGAAGTATGGTGTTCAAGCATCATGTTGGACCACAATGAGGAAGTGTGTCCCCAGTATCAGTGTGATGTGACCACATGAGGTAAGCTAGTGTTAATTCGCATCTTTGAAGAAATGACAAGGCCTAGGGGTGAATAGTGTGTCCCAGAATACGCTGTGATTGATGAGGCATTAATAGTGTTCCCAGCGGCCCATTAAATGACAACACTGCGAAGATGAAGATCTGCCCTTGCCGCTAGTGTTCATATCATGACGTGACAAACACTAATGGAAGTAGGATGCTTGTCCCAGTATCAGTGTGCTATACAACTCATGGAAGTGTAACCATATCATCTTGATTGACTAGCAATAGAAATAGTGTTCCCCAGTATCACGTAATTACAACACTAATATGTTGTCCAGTTATTAATGTGACACTCGAGGGGAAGTAGGTTGCTGTCTACATCTGTGGGATAGTTTTGCACGTGAAGTCACTAATGGAAGTAGTGTGGTCACCATAATCCGATATATTGACAACGCTGAGGAAGTATGGTCCTCGATCGGAGGGTCACAACACTAAGAGGAATGGTTTCCCATACACCTTGTATTTACCAAGCACACAAAATTAGAAATTAAACGTGGACAAGCTAACACGGTTGATACTTGATCACACTGTGAGTAGTGTGTTGAATGATCACCTACTGAGTGACGTGGCATTGATGTTTAAACGATGTTGGAAACTGCTGGCAAAAAAATTGATAGAAAAAAAGCTTTAAGGATGATCAGCTTGAGAGAACAATCTGGATAACCGAAAGGGGTGGACTTCACATGGAAAAGTAAGAATCAACAAAATTGAATGCAACAGAAATAAGTCTGCTGAGATGTTGTGAGAGGGGACATGGTCACCTAATCCCCCTATATGGCACTGGAAAAGAAGAGGTAAACCCCGGTTACACAAGAAAAATTTGACTTTTTTATGTCAGTTACAAAGGATAGAAAAAAGTGTTAATGGGGGAGTTTCCTATCGCACAGATGGCACAAGCCTAGCTTGAGATATGATCATCGTCATTCATTTTTGTTACCTGTGGAACATAGGGCAGAAACAATGAGTCCTCCATCGATTTCTCGCATTCTGGGCTGTCGTTTTTAGGAAACCACTCTTGGCCCAGTCATTAGGCAGATTTACCTAGCCTCCTCTTTTTCAACAGTTCTGCACCAAGTTGCTTTTGGCCTCCCCCACAACTTCTTTCCCCTGTGAGTTGCACAGGTCAAGGACAACTCTGGCTATGCTTGATTTTTTCACTTCTGAGCTCTATGTGTATTCCATCCTACTATCGGTCTTACCTTAATTTATGTTTGTATTGGCTGTTGGCCCGCATCTTTCCTTAGATTATGATGAACATGATTTTTTGCAACAGAATATGGCATGGAACCAGGAGATGTGCGGATCAAGTTTTTGAGAGTCTGAGCTCTCTAAAAATCTTTAGAATCTGAATTCCATCAACAGAGTGGATTTGAAACAAAATTCAAACTAAATGATATATTGACATAATTTTTAACTTCACTTCAGAGATAAATCATATTCTTAACTCATGCAGTTCATGTTTAAAGTAAATTTGTATAGGCTAGCTAATGAGCATTCACTGGGAGTGCGAAAAAAGATGGTAACTTAAATCCTGGAGATTGCTGCGTTTTTTTCTACTTGTACCCCTCTGTGCTTCGATTGGGACCCAGAGTGGTTAGAGCTGCTGGTTCTCTTGAGCAAGCAGGTGCTAGCTTGTGTTTTCAAATCTTGGTACCAACATGCTCCAGTCCACCCAGCTGTAAATGGTACCTGACTCTGATTAAGGAAGGGAAAAGGCAGTGAGAAGGGAAACTGGTCACCCCACCTCCCATGCTGGATGTAACATTAACTCCCTATGGCAGTATCTGCTATGAACTACCTGAACCTTTTTTACCCCTCTGCCACCATGAGATCTTTTAACAACAAATCATTCCTGTGATCTACTTGACATCAGTGGATTACGTCAGCAGGTGCATCTCCCACATCGAAGGTCGGCTGCAATGGTTATCCCCTACGTCTTGCTGTCTCTCGGCTTCATGGTGCATTTCAGATAGACTTTCTGTCCCATCTCTTGGTGTTCTCAGGTCATGTGATTGTGCACACTATGGATTGGTAATATATCGTTGCATAAGGTTGTGATTGTTATTTATAAATCAGCAAATAAAAGCTCTGTCAAGGCAATCTATCATTTCTATTTTTATGTTGTCCATGCCTGATTGAATTTTCCTTTTTATATCATAATTTATTGCTTGTCTTACTTCTGATTTGAGTTGATTTTTGGGCCTTCATTTGAATCTAGCGATGGTTTTTTTTTCCTTTTTTTTGTCCCCTCACATAGTTTCTTTACATATTCTGACCATTTTGATTAAATATAATCTTTCTCATAAAAGGGGATAAGATTTTATACCATTCTTATTTTTGCATGTAGCCTCCTCCGGAGTGGCAATCCTTTGATTTATTTGACATTTTCTTTATAGCTTTGCATATCCCAGTGGCATGTAGCTTCTGCTTTCTGTATCTTCTGTTTCCTTGCATTTCTTTGTTTATTGGTTTATACTCGAGAGTGTGTTTTGACTCTCTTTCCTTTCTGCCATTTTGTTCTCAAGATGTTGTCTGTCATCCAAATTTGATTTTTATTAAACTCCTTTTTTTGGTAAATTGTTATTCAACTGATTGTTTGTTTATTTTTTAGACATTCCCATTTTGTGGATTACTAGGTTAGAAATATCTTCTGTACTGTTGAAATGCTTTCTGTTATAGAGTTTGATACTTAATTTTGACCTCGATAAGATATTTCTGTTTTTTTTTATATGTCTGGTTATTATCTGTCGTGAGGGTTCTTCAGTGGATTTTCTTAATGTTCCCTTTGTATTTTCAGTTTTATATTTATTTTTGTAATTACCACTAGATTAGATCAGGGTCTACTATATGCCAACTCTGGTATAAAGAATGAAAAAAAATCACATTATTGCATATGATAAAAGAAGGAAAATTTAGATGTCTTTAATAGAGGTTATTATTCATGTGAAACAAATAAAGAGGGGAAACCTGAGTTCCTGTTAATTAGTAAAATAAATAAATGTAACACACGTACATAAAGGTATTGTTTCAGAGCACTTGTGAGTAATTAAGATGTAGAACACTAGACATTACAGAAAAAAAAAAGCAACATCTCATAGTTAGAGTGGCTTACCGTGAGAAATTGAACCCAGGACCGTAGCTGAACGGCACCCTTGGATTTAGTACGGAGTGAAGATATCACACTATTCCCCCCTGCACAACTAGGCGCGCATTTATTATTATTATTCAGACATTGTTTGCTGGAAAGCTTATGGGCTGCAGAATGGAATAAAAATACTCAAACTTCACACAGTTCAGAAGGGAAGAAACTCAAAAACATTTTGGTCTGAGTTGGCATAGCATTTCTTAATGTTCAGTGATAGTATTTTTTTTTGTAAAATTTTTTAATTATATTTTATTTCATTTTAATCGATTGAGTTTATTTGTGTCTTTCAGGACTGAATTTATTTTAGATTGAAAATGGGGATGTATCTTGGCAATAAAGTAGTTCCAGATGAAGCAGAACGTTTACCTTTCTTCAAACTTCGTGAAACATATGAGGTATCTTGATATATTTATATCTCATGGTTTATTAAAATATTTTACAGTTCACAGTGCAGATCATTTCTTGATTAAGTGTGTTTAACTCATTCCCCCCAGGCTGTATTTGGGTTTTTACCCAGGCCCTAAAATGGATGCAAGTTTTTCAGACAGGTGAGGTTTTAAAAACAGACAGTGGGACAAATACATAAGTTCATAGGTAGTTTGTGTTATAACATTTAAATGTGTGAAAATTGACTGGAGAATCTTATGAATTGCTTCATATAATTTAATTAATTATGAATAGGTGTGTGTTATGTCTTGTGAAGTGTAGACTTGATTAAAAAAAGTGTTAAAATTTTGTTTTTTAATTGTTTATCACATACTTAAACTTCTAATTATTCAATTTGATTCCAATTAATGTATGGGCAATTAAAAAATGTTAGAATGTCGTGCACTTTTTGTGTTGAAAATATTATGAAACAATCTTTTATAATTTCTCTGCTTTTGATGTTAATTTTTCAGACCATTTTTTATCTAAACTCCACATTTGTTTGAATAAAAAAATCCGCTAAATGTGTGCATTTTTATCTATGGGTTATTATATTTTAAAAGTAGGCAGTAGGATAACTATTTTTATTTAACTAGGTGTTTATGTTATACATTTTATCTGTTAGAAAGTGAGGACAATTTATGAATTGTTTTTGCATATTAATTAATTGATTATGAATAGGTGTCGTGTTATGTCTTCGATGAAAGAGTGTAGTCCTTGCTTAATATAACAAAATGTTTAAAAAATTTATTTAAAATTGTTATACTTAATATTTAAAATATTTCAGCTCCCACAAGTTAATGTTATGGCAATAAAATATTGAAGAATATCAGTGCCATTTAGTTATGATTCAACATATCTGGAATAACTATTTGATCACTATCTACTTCATTCTTAGATGTAATTTTTTTTATGATTTTTTTCTCTCATAACTAACACTATTAAAGTTTTGTAAACACAAACCGACTCGTCCAAAATGTGTGTTGTCATCTTTTCCTTGCAGGCGTTATATACGTTTAAGAAAAAGATGTTTTATGCAGTTACGCTCCACTCTTTGTAATTTATAGGCTAGGTGCGTTGTAATGCGTTATGACGCCTAGATGTTTTAAATGTGTAGCGGAAAGGACTGGAGGGATCAGAGCTTATTGAGCTATTGATAAATCATATGAATGATTTAATTCAGCTTATGATATTGTAATTGATCATGAATAGATCCGGTGTTTTTTCTATGGGTCTTCTTGTGAAAGTCTAGACTTGATTTGCTAAATAATGTTGTTTTAAAATTAATAAAAATAAACATTGGTATACTCACCGCTAATTGGTGCTTAACTAATATTTACAGCTGGTCAATATGAAAATGTATGGGCAATAAAAAAAGACTCCCTCCTCTCGAGGTATCAGTGCACATTTTGATTTGTGAAACATACTAATAGAAACTTTTAATATCTTCTTTAGATGCTTCTCTTTTTTTGTTTTCTTATTGAATTTTGTTTGTTAAATTCAGACACCAGCTATACTAGTTTTTGTGTGAAACACAACCGCTTGACTGAACGTTTTATTGTGTGCTGTGTGTGCCATTTTTTAGCACTTGTTTCATGTTTTATTTAAAAAAACTCGCGCAGTAGATACACATATTATGGTGATCTAGGTCGGTTATGTCCTATACATTTTAAATGTGTCGAAATTGACTGCGGAGGAATCTTATGAATTGGCCCTTCATAATAATTAATTTGATGACTGGAATGAAGGTGGGTTTATGTCTTGATGATAATGTAGACTTTATTTAAAAATGTTGTTAAAAAAATACTCAATTAGAATTGCATAACTTAACAAGCTTAAATAATTTCAGCTGCCGCAATTAATATAATGGCAATAAAAATATTTAAGGCAATATCAGTGACACATGTTGCGTTGTGAGTGAACAGAAACTAGAAACTGTGGGTACTAGCGATCCAAACTTCAATATAGTATTTGGCTATCATAAATGATGGCGGGGGGGGTTTTGTACTACAGAACCTACATACTGAGGGGGGGTTTTGGAGGGGTAGTGTTGTTCTCGAAATGATGGGCAATGGTTTTGTGGGGGAGGCTGATGGGGTTGGGGTGACAAAACAAGCAGTAGATACACAGTTGATTTAAGCTAGGTTGATGATGTTAATAACATCAACAAATTGTGGAAAATTGACTGAAGAATCTCTTGTGAAAATGCTGTAGATAATTATTTGGATGTAGGGAAAAGAGTTCTGTCATGTTATGTGAAGTGTAGACCTAATCAAAAATAACTGGAAAAAAGATAAAATAAACTGTACTCACATATGTCAGCTCACAGTGATTAATCCATAGCAGAAAAATCTCAGAATATCAGTGCACATCCATTTTGAAAAACAAACACCTTTTTACCACAATCTACTTCAAATATATAATTTATATATGATTTTTTTTCCTACACCACAAATTTCTGTAAAATACCAAAACAACTATGACTAATATTATTTACACCAACTATATTCTATAAATTTTTTGGTTTGACAATGTGCTTCCACTTTGGCCTGAGAAGATACAAGGAAAACCTTGGATTTATACTGCTTATATTGCCATCTGCCTTTATAACACCCTATTACCACTTCATTTCAAACTGAGATTTTGGAATGGGTATGGATAAAAGGCACTCTGAAATTTTTTGCAACAACAACATGTTCATAAAATCTTTTCTTTTCCTTGTGAATTTTCATCAGAGGCATGAAGCATTGTATGATATAATGCTTGAAATCTACTTCTTGAATACATTTGAAGAAACCAAGGAGTATAAAAATTCTGCAGATGTAGACCAGTAGTTGCGAATGCATGGTCTTTTCTGAATCCCAATATTTATTAGGACAGCAATAAACTTATCAAGTTCATGGCGTGTGACTTTGGTCCACCGAGAATACAATGAATATTGTTTTGCAGGGTTATTTTGAATAGATTTGAGTCTGGTATAATCATTGATGCACTGGAACATGAAATCTTGAACCTCATCTGTAAACAAAACACTGAAACATTTCAATGGGGTTGACAGGTCAAACCCCTCAGTCACACCTGGTGTTCTCTTTGGACAAAATCGAAATGCATTTTGTGTCATCCCCTAAGCAATTTCTAACCACTCTGGGACATCTAGTGAGGATGCACCTGCCTCTAGACTTGTGGCAATTCTCATAGCTTTACTTTTGGTCACAATGGTGTTTTTGCCTCTTTATCCTTCTCCTTTAGTGACTGAAAGTTTTGCTCTTTTTATACCAGCCCTACCTGATGCATGTTCAATCAGCTGATCGACATTGCCCTCAGAATGATCACTTTCATGAATATTCTGACACAGAGTCTTTACAATGTCTTCATTGGAATTACTAAACCTAACTTCTAGAAGCTGTGTCGCTGGAGTTATCTTCTGTCCACTGGGAAATTAGCGTCGTGCTTGCTCAGCTGATAGCAGATGTTTCGAAGAAGATTCTCGATCCCCATTTTGTATGTAAACAAAAAGAAATAGAAATGGATACAAAACACACAATCTTAGCTTCACAAATTTTTTTATTCACTCACAAACGTCCATAAACATGTCCTGGACGTAATGAAATGATTTAATAAAAACCAGCTAGTTGCTAGGTATTTATAATACTTTTCGTTCAAACTCGACATATGTCATTGGTCTGAAGATTCTCGATCCATTTTTGTATGTAAACAAAGGAATATGAAGTGGATATAAAACACACAATTTTAGCTTCACAGATTTGTTAGGTTTATTCGCTCACAAACGACCGCCATAAACCATGTCCTAGGGATGTAATGAAATGATTTAAAAAACCAGACCTTAGTTGCTAGGTATCTTATAACTTTTTCGTTCAAACTGACAGATATATCGCTCTGGCTATGTGCTACGCGTCATTGGTCCAAACAGAATCGGAAGTACTAATCTAGCGCGTGGTGAGCCACTGGGGACGGAAAGAGTTAAGAGAAAAAGATGGTGGTCCCGAGCGTTGTCTAGGATCGATTTAAAAGGTCTTTATGTTTATTTTATTTCTAGTGTTGTTCATCGTCTTCGTTCACACCCATGTTGGGTCGTAAATAATTCAAGTAAGCTGGTTAAATTTTTGTTCACTAGGTAAACTTTTGTGTTCTTCTTTAAAGAATATGAATAGATTCGTCTCTAAAATGTCAATGTTGAAGTCAAATTTCAATATGGAGCTGGAACGTTGAATTCTATTACAATTTCATGTAAATTCGGGACTTAGAGTTTTTGAACGACCTTTTTTTTTATTTTTGACAATTCACAAAATTCCACAAAATATTCTTGCTCAAAAATACAATTTCTATAAGTTCCTTTCAAATGTCAGATCTATTATTTTTTAATCGTTAAAAGCTTTACGGACCACTGACCTTTTTGTAATTCATAGTCGCTAGCATTCGCCAACACATTATAATTTCATTATATTTTAATTACTTCAATTTCCTTTCCATCCGAGTCGCACTATCACTGTTAGACGACTTGTAATTATTTTATTAAAATCCTTTACAAACACAGTTCTGTGTGCTCCATGGCACATATATATATATTTTTTGTCGGCTGAAGTAATTATTTCAGCTCGATACGAGGTTTACACAACCTTTTTTATTGCGAACATCCTGGTGCGGTTCATATACTTTGAATAAACTTGCACACAGGATCGCTGGTTATACCCACGTTTGAATCAGTATATCAATCAAGGCCGTAGGCCGATAAGCAGACTCTTGCTATACTTATCATTAGTGGCCAAGCCACATTATTTTCTAAAACCAGTTTGTTAGCGCATGAAGGCCACAGTTACTAGACTCCCTCGTTATTCTCTATATACGTCACGGCCCTTCCGATACCCTTATTCATCACCTCGTTAAACTAACCCTTTAAATAATCCGCAATTTGATGAGGTTCCCTCATGGTGGCGTAACCAATCCTGCAAAATGGCTAACTTTTCCACAATTGTTTACACCCCATGATGTGCTCCACAACACAAGTGCCATACTTGTTATAAGATTGAAATGGTGGATGTAAATACTTTTGCCCCGGATAAGTATATTTAATATATAAAGCTCCATGTGACCAGGCACACTTCTATATGGCAGCGAGACATGGACAACCATATGCCAAGCAACGAAAGAAGGGCTCAATACCTTCCATCTACGTTGGCTAATTCCATATCCTCGTTATTTCATGGAAGGACAAAATGACAAATGTTGACAGGGTATTGTCCACATGCTGCTCTCCGGCCTTCAAATTCGCATATATACAACTGCCCACTAAAAACGTTTTGCCTTGGCCACCGCTCTGTCTGCTGCATGTAAAGATGGTCGCACATCCTGAAATCCGATATCTGCTGAGGCTTACAACTGAACCTAGATGACCCAAAAGAACAGTTGAGCGGATGTTCCCTCAGCTCCCGAGTTTCAGAGATGTGTGGCAAGAGAGACATCTGAGGGCACTGTACAATCTCTGTCCAGCAACCCTGGGAGTCATCAAGCTGTCCGATCTGGCACCGTGTGGTGGTGCTCTTCAATCGGAAGCCTACCGTCTCAGACGTTTGGGCCAAAAAGAAGCACTCACTCAGCTCAGAGAGGAGAAGACGTTGAAAGGAACACTGAGGGGCGAAAAAAAACAGTGAGGGCTGTTGCCTTCAGGGGCACATTCCTATAGTCAGTTATGGCGAACCTGAAGGGGCAATTATTATTAAAAAGATAACAACTCTAGTATATGACACTCGCCTTCAAATAGCTTTTTTAACATTTATATTTGATCCTTGTTAAAATTTTAATGAAACTGTGTTTTTATTTTCTTCTAAATCTTCCAGGTTTGTCCATGCAGCTGGGATTGTGAACCTGCCAATTGTTAAAGTTTTATAGGGTTACATTTGCTGGGGCATGTTAGATTGGAATTTAAGGTAAATTCATAAAAAATCCACATATACTCATCATCATCACCATTATCCCATTCTGTGCTCCTTATGGCAAGCCACCGCTGAAGCTGGTTTCCCCTTACAGGAAGCCTGCACCAAGAATTCACAGGCTCTTCCAGCAGCGGAGCTTCTGTGACAATTTGTTTTACATGTCTGAGGTTTCCACCCCAGGCTGCAACTTCATATTAATCGACCTTCTACGGGACTACGCCTTCGAGAGGTGCAGATAACTCATGTCTTTTCTTTTTTGTACTTGTCTCTTCACCAGACCCCCGTCGATATCTCTCATCAGGTCTTCTTCTTATCATTATATAAGGTAGTTTGTGTCCCAGTGTTTCCCTTGGGTTTTTCCGTCCTCTCAGAATAAGTGACATCTCCTATCTTTCTTCTTTGATTATATTTCTTGTTCCCTGTCTCCCAGTTTACAAACTGTATCTTTCTGGCTCCAAGTTAGTCTAGTTGTTATATCTTCCTTGTTTCAGCATTGGTTGCCCATATCATCAAGGTCATGGACACTATGTTCTGTTTTCAATTGACGGATTAGATCGTTCCGTCTATGCGCGACTTAACCTCAGTGTTGATCCATCTCCTTGTTACTTATACAGCTCCTCTAGGATAGCTCAGTCGACCGTTCTTTTAGCTATTTTCGGACGACATACTCTCGCGATCGATACTCAAGTTGTGAGCTGACAAGAGCTTCGATGAGGCTAAGACAGAGCTGTCTACTATCTTTACAGGCGGGGTACTCCCTCATCGGACTTTCTCCTCTACCTTCATCCATACACTTTTCTTCTAAGCTCCTGCACGCATGTCCAGCGATCTTTCTAATCACTACTCCCTAGTGTCAACATGGAGCATCTTACACTTTTGTGAGATGCTCTCTTCCTATCTCTCATTCACGTTTCTGAGACACTCATCTCATCTCTCTCCACCCTAGCAATCCTCTTCGAAGTCATCTCCTTCCGGTTGTATTCCTAGCCGATCAGCCCTTCGGGCATGAACTCTTTAAGGGGTCGTCTTGTATCCAAGAACACTGGGTCCATAACTCCGCAATTGAGGAACTGGCTTGGGGGGGGGGTCTTGGGCCTGGGGGGGGATGGCGTGGTATTCATAGGAGTCACTGGGGGAGGTGGTCATAACATCTGATACCCGGCTGGGTTAGTTGCTTCCTGAGTCATGCCAGGAGTTTTTTTAATCACTCCCAGTCCTCACCTTTATGGTCAATCGCAATACAGCAGGATTAATTCATTCTATCTTGCGAGTCTACACATCCTCATAACAACTCTCCATCGATTAATTTTCAACACATCCCCAACATTGCCCTGCCACCTTCTACCCGCTCAAGCAATCAGTAACCATCACCCCTCCACAGACAACATCTACTCAACTCCCCAACATTTGCCTCCCAACACTCCACCCAGACTCCGAATGCCTTCCTATGGTAACAAAAGCCAACAACACCGTTTACGACTCCGAATCCACTTCCCAGTCACGCTGTTTCACTGAACAAGCATCAAACTTTGCACAACCACGTCGATCGGTCCAAACCCAACATCTCCTAGCGAATTCAGTTGTATTATCTACCAATCCTCTCCCCTCAGCTCCTGTTTCTTCAGCATATATTCCCTCGACTATAAGAGCGATTTGCCTCGTTCTTGTACTCAATCTTCCCTTAGACTTCATATTACTCCTTCCGAGCCTAGCCTCTTTAAGTCAACCTTTATTTACCTCAACAGTCCCTTTAGCGTTTTCGATTTCCCTTTCGGTAACTATTCACCCCCCCCTTTGATTTCTTGCCCTTTTTTCCTATCTTCCTTTCATTAAGGATCTTTTTTCGTAATTCGGTCCCTTTTTAAAATTCTTTCCCTTTGTTGCTTTTATTCTCGCTTCCTCAAAGGACTTCTTTGGAAACCTTCCTTCCCACTCCACTTATCTACCCCTTCAATCGCACCCTTTTGTTATGACCCCCCCCATTCCAATCATTATTATCCCAATAACTCTTCCACTCTCCCATGCTTCGCAGAAAACATTCGCCCTTAGCATCAATTGGCCTTTTCTCTGTCCCCTTCTTGTATCATTCCAGAACACCTCATTCTTCTTTTACTCCCAGCTCCTTTCTCCATCTTCTTCACGCTCCCACCGGAATACCGCAATCCTCGAGCCTTTTTCTCACCCCAAATAAAAACATCTCAACGCGCTCAAATTCTAATTTAAGCTCTCAACTCTAACTACACAAAATTCTCATCTTCCGCAATCACCCTATTCCCCTTCAACTCTAAATACATATCTCGACTCTCCTTCTTCATTACCCATAGTTCACCCCAATCAATCCCCGCCTCCAACACACCTAACTATTCCGATCCCCTCTTTTCCACACACCCTCCCGCAAGAGCTCCACTCAATCTATCCTTTAATCCAAATAAAACTTAACTCCACCTCAAGAAATTCAACCCATCTAACCACCCAATGCCTCTCCTCGTTTCTCTAGCCAAGACTGCGTTCTACACCTGACTACTCCCCGATCCCAAATTCAATACGTCTCCATAAAAAAAGACATTGCAGTTAACATCTCTCCATATAAAACCGTCCTATTCTGCTTCCTTTACAATTTACGATTTCAACCAATACAAAACCCCCGTCTTACTTTTTTACACGCAATTCGCAAATTATAATCTTCGAAATCTGTTATGTACTGCATTGCTAGAGTCGCCGTGATCCTGCCTATTTATACATCAGTGAAATATCTTATCATAGGTTTATCGGATGCTAGTTTTTTCAGTTTCAATCAGATCAATCGCATTCTACATTCAGGCCCTCATTAAATTATTACTATTAACAATATATTCTTTGTCGTGCCATTTATTCTTCTTTATCCTCTGGATTCTTGATTCTGCCCCGAAGTCATTTGTATTTACGCGCCTGCCCTTAAGAGTCCCTCTTTCTCCTCGTTTCATTTCCCTCACTTAATCTCTCTCTCTCCTCCCTATCCCAGTAAGGACTGCCCTCCCCAGTTATCGATACTAATGCAACAAGAGTGTATTCAAACCTCGTACTGTTTTTATTAACCTCACATCTTACAATCCGCCTAATCTACACCATACGTAAAATTCTTATCTTCGACTCGACTTTTGATTCTTTCATTGAAACCCTCCTCTTCTTCTGTTCTTTAAAACCAACTATCCTCGTGGTGAAAAGGGAGATCTCGTCCCGTCACCTATGATCCATTATCAATCACCGTCTAATGAACGAATCAAACCACTACATCCATCAGCTAATAACAATTCGCATCTCACCTTGTGTATTGGCTACTATACCTCCTCTTCCGATTAGGTCTACGGTACAAAGTCGGTCAATAGTAATACGATCTCCCGTCTTCTACACTCCCAAAAACTGGCATTTCCTCAGCTCAACGGAATTTAAGTCCACTCTCATGAATCATGTCATATTTTATGTTCTTATTCTACTTATTTCATTTTCAAATTTATTTCCTTTCTCTTCCACTCCCTTTCTCTTCTTCTTATCTTTTTCTTCTTCCTTCTTCTTACTTCATCTCTCTTCTATTGATGACACTTTATTACACTTCCTTTCTCTTCCCTGCATTAATTCATCCTAAGAGAAAACTAGAGACAATAACCTGAGTACCTCCTTCGTTCTCCAATTTAATTCTTCCAACTGGATACTTTCTCTATCCATTTACATCCTCTCTTCCCCATTAGCCCTTCATGCGATCTTTCCTCTTGCCTCCAATCTCCACCTTCTGTTCTCGATTTTTCACACTCTATGTCCTTATAGCTTTACCAGCAATTGACTTTCTTTCTATGCAAAACATATTCACTCACCGGGGGGGGGGGGGGATGACTATTCGATAAACAAAAGGCCCCCCACAGTCCAGGGGTGGTACGTTTCTACTCTGGTTTCTTGGACATATCCAGGAAAGGGGCATTTTAAGAAGTGTGGAACAGGGTTCATAGATTTCATTATTCTTACCCACATCTCATAATTTCTCATACTTTCCTTCTTGCCTTAGGGACCCTACCAAATAGACCCCTTTTCAAAATTCATCCAAGGTTTAATATCTCCCCCATAGGCAAAATACACATCTGTAAAGAACGCTCCTCTTATAACCCCGCCAGAGGTCATTAGACATAGTTCTACCTAAAACCGCATAATAAAGCCATTTATCCGCTTCACCTCTATCATCCAGTTCCCGGCTGCATAGGCAACACATCGCACCTTCAATATCTTTCAGCGGATACCCCAAAACCCAGTGCCCCCTCCACCCCTCCAGTAATGGAACCTTATACCTTAAATTCCATTTCCAGGAAACCCCCTTGCTTTAAGATGAGACCATCACACCCAATCCTAAGCTCTCTTCATTTCCCCCTTTCTTCTCTTAGATCCCTATAAAACACAACCCCCTCAAATCAAATTCCACAACCTACTGCTATCCTTCACTTCATTTCTATGCTCTTAAACGATCGTACCCTCGCCGACTAATCACCCAGGCAACGAGTTTCATTATTCCTTAACAAAAATGGCAAATGGTTATCATCAACGGTTCGCTCTTTACGTCACTGAGTTCATTTGTCCCCTTATCGTCCTGGAACAACATAAGCTTCTATTCCCCTTCATCTTTCTACCCCCCTTACAAAAATTCTTTTTCACTTCTCTTCACTTCTTTCCTTTCTCCACTTAAAGTCAATGTCTCCAGTCACTTCTTAACCACGTCTTGAAACTTGGACCCAATCAGGGATTTCGTAATCTAAGACTAAACCACGTCACCAGGCTCATATCCCTGCACCCATACTTAAGCTCAACTTTGGACAGCTACCACTTTTAACACTCTTTTTCCCTCCTTCTTGCCCTATGTCTAGGCTTCCTTATTAGCCTATCCCTTTATCTATCCATCTTTCCGCTTACGCGTACTCTGAGTGCCTTAGCTCACACTATCTGACAGAAGGACATTTTTTTTTGTCAAATGACCATAATCGTTATGCATGATTCCTCATGCAATCTTAATATCTATATCC
>JAMPIV010008272.1:0-10000 GCA_024509875.1 Oreohelix idahoensis | reverse complement strand
CCTTCTTATTTCCCCTCTTTCTATTCAAACCTCTTCATCCTCCTCCCTAAGTATCTACTTTCCCATCCTTTCTCCCTCTAAATCCATTAGAGGAATCTCCTTTTTCCTTAAAAAACTCCATAATTATTCACCATCTCCCCTGACCTCTATCACAACAATCCCACCAATACCTCCTCCTCCAATCTCTCCCCCTCTCCTTAAATCTCTATTGCCTATTCCTCGAGGCAGAATCCTCATACTCATTTTCCCGTACCTCATCCTTCACTATCTTTCCTCTCCACTCAACTGTACAAACTAACTTAATCCCTCACAAGATTTATCCTCTCAAACTATACTCATCTCTAATCCTTTTACGGAAAAATACACACTTTTCTTTCTGAAGTACCTTAAATAATATTCATAAATCCAATCCTACTCAATAATACTCTTTCTCCACTTCCTCTCCTCATCACTCTCTTCCCACTTCCTTCTCTCCCCACTTCTTTGTTTTCCTTCTCTTTCTTTTTTTCCTTCTTTTTTTTTTTCTTTTTTCTTTTGTTTTTTCTTTTTTTTTTTTTTCTTTTATTTCTTTTTTTTCACTTCTTCCTTTTTTTTTTTTTTCTCCCCTCCACCAACGTCCTGACCGCAAAAACATGATACAAGAAATAGGATTTTGGAATGTCCAGGACAATGAATGAGACGGTAAACTAAAACATGGTCCACGGCAGAAATGAGAAACTATAGGTTACACATTCTAGGGGATAAGCGTGAGCAGATGGACAACGGCAGGAAAAGTTAAAACAGCAACAGGAGAAACAGTACTTTACTATGGAAGAGAGGATGGATAGCACAATGAAGGCGTAGCCATTATTCTACAGAAAGGAATAGAAAGGACATTACTGGAATGGAAACCCATCAACAACAGACTGATAAGATTAAGATTGAGAGGGAGATTCACCAACACTACAATAATACAATGCTACGCACCAACGAATGATAGCGATGAGGAGGTCAAGGATGAATTTATTATCAACAACTGCAGAAAGGAAATGGAAGGACAACACTAGATATGATACTTGTTAGAGTAATGGGAGACCTCAATGCTAAAGTTGGTACCACACAATTCATTTTTATGAAAGAACACAATTGGGTAAAATGCGGGCAGCGGAACAGCAAACGAAATTGGGGATAAAACTAATAAGTTTCTGTAGCATTAACAACACTGGTCATTGGAGGAACACTTTTCCACATAAAGAAATTCACAAATTAAATCATGGGAATCACCAAATGGTCGGGACAGAAAGAAACCAGATAGACCACAACATATGGTTAACGGTTAGATGGAGGACATGCATTACAAGATGTGAAGGTAAGAAGAGGTGCAGATGTGGGAAGTGATCACCATTAGTAGTAGCAAAACTGAAAGTGAAACTAAGAAGGGCTGGACCAACTGTAACTACACAGAAAAGGTTTGACATCAGCAAATTGAAGGACCCCCCTAACCAGAAAAGCTTTTGCGGATGACATAAAAAAACGATATCAATTTGCCAAAAGTCAGGAAAAGACAATGACTGATGATAAAGACCAGAATTTTCAACACCATTTCAACAATATACAAAGAAAGCAGCAAATCATGCTTGGGTTTCAGGAGGGAAGGAAGAAGCAAGGGACTGGATAACACAAAACATTAAACACCATAACGATGAGAAAGGAAATGAAAAGAAAGAAAACAGAAGCGAAGTCCCCCAGGTTAAAGCAACTATATAGCGAACAGTACAGTCAGCTGGACAAGGAAGTTAAACGCCAAACCCGAGCCAACAAAAGGACTTTCCTAGACGATCTTGCAAGACAGGCAGAAGAGGCAGCACTGAGAAATGAACAAAGCACAGTATACAAAATAACTAAATTCATCAGCGGAAAACGAGGTGCAAACAATATTCCATTAGTAAGAGATAAGCAAGGAAATCTCATTTACGAACTGCAGAGGGACAGGAAACAAGATGGGCAGAGCACTTCAGAGAAAACTCTGAACAAGGAACCACCAGAGACACAAATTGAATGTTCCTGAGGCTGAAAAAACGATCTAGATGTGAAATTACAAAGGTACATTCCTCGAAAAGAAGAAATCATCACAGCAATCAAAGGGTTAAAGAACGGCAAAGCTCCGGGCCATGATAAACTTAAATGCAGAGCTATTTAAGACAAGACCCTGAGCTAGCAGCTAGAAACTATTAGAAACCACTATTTGCACAAGTGGTGGAAAAACGAGGACAACACCATCAGAGTGGAACAAAGGAATAATTGTCAAATTGCCCAAGAAGGGAGATCTTGCAGACTGCAATAATTGGAGAGGAATCACTCTTCTCTCAGTTCCCAGCAAAATACTAGGCAGGATAATTATACAGAGAATTTCAAAGGCAGTAGACCACAAACTGAGGAAAGAAACAAGCAGGATTTAGAAAAGTAACAGGAGATGTGTAGAATTCATATATTCACTCTCAGGAACATTATAGAGCAGTGCTCAGAATGGCAAAGACAGCTTTACATTAATTTTGTTGATTTTGAAAAGGCTTTTGACAGCATACATAGGGACAGTTTATGGAAAATACTGAGGGCTTATGGAATTCCAAGCTGCATAGTGTCAATCATAAAAAGCCTCTATGCCAACTTTACGTGTAGTGTGGGCAGAGCAACCTAACCTTTGAGGTGAAGACAGGAGTACGACAGGGATGCCCCTTATCAACCACTCTATTTTTAACAGTCATAGACTGGGTGATGCGCCAGACAACAGAGGGCAGTCCAAGGGGAATAAGATGGACAACATTTTCTACATTGGAAGATCTGGAATATGCAGATGACATTGCACTACTAGCACATTCACATCAACACATCCAGGAAAAAACGGATAGACTTAATAAGTTTAGCCAGCAGGTGGGCTTGAACATCAATTTAAAGAAGTCTGAGGTCATGACGTTCAATGTGAGCAACCCTGAGCCCATATCAGTAAGGAGTCAGCAATTGGTACAGACAGATAACTTCACATACCTAGGAAGCATAGTAACACCAGACGGCGGGGCAGGCAAAGACATCAACATCAGAATGAATAAGGCAAGAACAGCCTTCTTTAGCCTAAACAACATCTGGAAGTCCTCCCAATACAGCACAAGCACAAAATTAAGATTATACCAGAGTTGCGTGCTTTCTGTGCTTCTCATGGTGCGGAATGCTGGAGAGTTACAGAGAAGGAAATGTCGAAATTGTCCTCTTTTCACACAACATGCCTAAGAAAAATTCACCGATATCTATGGCCCGAATACCATCACCTAACCAGAACTTGCTTAACTCGTAGCAAGGCACGAGAAAATTGCACACCATCATAGCTGGCAGACGCTGGAGCTGGGTTGGCCATGTCCTCAGAAGAGACCCCGATGCCATCACAAGAACAGCTATGCTTTGGACCCCTGAAGGAAAACGAAAGAGAGGCCGACCAAAAAAACAACCTGGCGGAGGACTGTGGAGGCTGAGATGCAAAGAATGAACCAGAGTTGGGGCTCTGTACGAAGGCTACCCGCCGACCGAGCAAAGTGGATTCAATTTGTTGTGTGCCCTACACAGACGCCCACTAAGGAGTGATGGCACTGACTGCTTTGACGGTCGACGGCTAAGGGATCAAAGAAGAGAAGAAGAAAAGACTGAAGCATGTCTATCGTAGCAAAGTTTGATTTGCTGGAGGTTATGATGGTATCCTAAAAGAATGAAATCCGTGTCTGTATTAAACCGTGTGAAGTCAAGCACATGTTAGGCCCCTGACTCTAAAAGATGATGATGAAATATATCAGGGAACCTAACGCTACCTCCCTAGATCTCACACGGCCACTATTTTGGCTCTAGTGTCTGGTGTATGATGTAATCTAGTGTCTTAGGGGAGAAATGAAATGATGGTACACAAACACAAAAACACTTTAATTTTCTATGAGAAGTGAATAAACCAGTGGTTAAGTTTTTCTTTTAAAATAAATTGTTTTTTCTGTACAATTTAATCTGCCATGTCCAGCCATATCTTTTGGACAGGTCTTTTGGAAAATGAGGACAAGATAGTTTACAGAAAAGATCAACTAAAAATGTGTGGACAATTTGCCCAATAACTATAAAGTCACTATATATCTTCCTGTTGGAATGTTCACAGCTTACACTTTATTCATCTAAGAGGAGAGTCCACTATGTATGAGGGGCTGTAAGTTTCATCACACCCTATAAACTTCCTGGGTATGATTTTGAAATACCAGAGTTTATTCCAAACGAAAGGGTCAGATATACCCAGATGCTTAACAAATTACCTGGAATTCCTTAAAGAATGATAATACAATAAGAAGTTGCAGAAAAACTAAAAAACGCAAAATGCCCAAGCTGCTCCCGTTATCTTTTGACAGCATAAACGAACGGTAGGAGACTTGATGGCTTTATTTCTCACTCAGCAGGTTTCCTGTTACCGGCAGGCAACAGGAAATAAAACCTCTGCAACAAAAAAAGGACACCCTGGCCTTTTATATCTGATCACTTATTATATCTTTTTATTTTCCTACGGTGATATGGGGTCAGCCTCACGTGCATTACAGGTGCACTCGCCCCTAATTTTACATGACTCACACCTTGCTGTGACCACACCTCAGGTCCCTATGTCAGATACGCCACTGTACGTAAGCATAGTGTCTCTCAATAAAATATTCTGGAGTAAAAACATTTTCTTTGTAATGATTTTCTCTTCTTTTCTATTAAAAAAAAATAAAGGCTTCAGGCATGTTAAACAGTGTTTCATGGAACACAGAGGCTTACTAACATATTTTAATAATTATTAAAACACAATCATGACAACATACATCAGTTAGATACAGTTCAATGTGAGGACTCAACAATGTCTGCTCCCGGCACGTCCTTCACTTTTCCCAATAGCAGTATCTAACTTTGGCAGTGGGATTAAACATATTAAATTCATAAAGCATTCTTACCACAAATTTCAAGAAATATAAACAAATGACGCTGACTTGCAAAGAAGTGGCCTCAGTTTCTTCTGCACTGTCCAGACTGTGAATACTTCTTTATTTAATTTTAAAATTAACACAGCTGATCTCAGCGTATTTGAATGAAAAGTTTTGTTCAACTGGCAATGAATAATGAAAGCCTTTTGCTAATAAATATTAGCACTGGCCAATCGAAAGCTTGCGACTACCAGAATTCAAATGTAGTTTTTGAAAAACAAAAATAATTCCAAACAAAATCTGCGTCTGGTAGTCGATTGGCCAGCCTGCTTTAGTTATGCCAATACAAAAAGATGTTTAGTTTTGGGTAACAAATTTCCTACCGCCACTCTCCCTCCCATACTCTTTCCTCAAGCGGAATATGAATTTAACCTAAATGCCTCTTTTCTAAGCTGGCGTTCCCACTAACGTTATGAAAAAAAACAAGCAGGAACAACAGTCTGTCTGGTCACGCGTCCGTAGACATTTAGTATTTTCTCAATAACTTGGCTAATACTTG
This sequence comes from Oreohelix idahoensis, assembly GCA_024509875.1. Lineage (NCBI taxonomy): Eukaryota > Metazoa > Mollusca > Gastropoda > Stylommatophora > Oreohelicidae > Oreohelix > Oreohelix idahoensis. Next base: position 4,486 of record JAMPIV010008272.1, on the reverse strand, counting down.
GACTATCATATTTTTAAAAACACATTCTTGCTCAGTGGACTCTAAGCTATACTACCATATGATTTTTATGGTCAGTTTCATATGGGTTTAGATTTTCAATTTTGTCACTGTCAGTCGTCAAATAAAAATTTTACACAAGACGGCCATCTTTCCCTCTCTGTCATCTCTCGCTAGCATATATTTTCAAATAACTACTTGTTTTAGTGACGTCAGTAATACTACCGCGAGGAGGAAATAAAATTGTCTGCGTGTTTGCCTCTGTTGGCTTTTGCCGCAGCGTGTATATATGCAAGGCACAACGTGTCAAGCGAAGCGGGGTTTGCGCGGCGGGTATTTGAATAGGCGTTAAATATTTGTATTGTCTCGTGTTACACTACCAAAAAATGTAATGATTAATACTTATTACCAGCGTTTTTTAAAGTTAAATATTACGTTAATTCAGACAGTAGTTTGGCGGCACACTTCCGCAAGATCGTTAATTAGTAAGTCTTGCCGCAGTCTCTAATCAGATCGTCACAAAATTTTAAAAATGTTACGTCACAAGGAAAGCGAGTAGGTTTATAAACGGTGGTGATAGGTTCTAAGCCGAAAGTCCATGGCACAAAATTCAGCGCTATGCTGGCGTGTGAGAGTATCACCGTCAGACACAATAGGGCGGGTTTATTTATTATCATTTTATGACTAAAAGCTTACTGAAATGAGCGATTATTCTCGCAGATTTTACTACACACCTCTCCCATCCTAAAACATGCATTCATTTGCAGGTTATAATCTGGCGAGTAATAACTTACGCTCATATGAATTCCTTACGCGTTTTTCCTTAGATCATCATCATAATGAGATGTCCCTACTCAAAAAGTCAGCACCTAGTGTTCTGAGGGCCGGGAAAATATTCAATCAGAAAATGAGTATGGCTGCAATAATAAGGAAACCATCTCAAAAAATCTGGAAATTTACATGCTTCGCTTTGTGACATGGAATACGAGTGGTGAATGAATCCGTGTTTGGACTACAAATGTCCTGCCATACAGATAAATATGGAATTTTTTTATCGCCCATATGAAAGATAGACATTCCTTTCCACTTGTTGAATAATTTTTTTCCGCTTTGTTCAATTTGCGGCTTGCATAAGCGACAGGGTTCAATTCCCGTCTTGTGAGGAGGACCTTTGCAACAATGTAGCGCCCAGGCCCACATTGCTTGCGTCACTTCTCACATAAATTTCTTTGATTCAAGTCAGGCAATTGCAATACTGGCCTGCTTGTGAGTTTTTCTTTCAACTCCTGGTAAGCCTAATTCACACTGTGCGGACCAATTTATTTGTATCAGGTTGACCTTTTACGAGTTTACATCCGTCAGAGGAGCACATATATATAGTTAAAATGATTAATGTACTTTTGGTAGAAACCACACAACCGACACGAAAAGACCGCACATCCTTTCTTTGTTTGTGGCCTAGGTGCTCATTTCAATTTTTCCGAATCTTGGGGATCATGGGGTCATGCTACCCTGATGTACAGTAAATGTTCCCAAGAATTCCCAACTCTTTGCAACCAATACAACATTTTGTTGGCCTAGCGGTTAAGTTAGCCTCTCTGAGTCTATCAAACAGCATATTCAAAGAGGTAACGTGTTCCTCAAATGTTTCCGTTAGCAATGAGGATATCGTCCATTAAAATTAGAAATACATGTGAATTTTTTTCAGGGGATCCAATAATTTTTCGCATCATTCCTAGAAAACACACTCAGGGCATTTTTTTCAACCCAAACGGTAACATGTTGAACTCATAATGACCTTCCTGAGGTGCTAAAGGCTAAATAAGGTCGAACCGCAGCTTACACTGAATTTGATAATAGACCTTTGTTAAGATCCACCTTAGAAAAATATTTTGCCTTGTTCAGCCTGGCAAATAGTTTGAGTATATCAGGTAATGGATCCACCTGACCTGTCTGTGACAGCATTCAGTTTCCTGTAATCTTATGCACAGTCTATGTTCTCCCGATGTTTCCGCAACAAAACCACACAGGAACTATAAGAGACTCACTGTGAGAAAAATTCCTTCTTGTAACAAATAATCTATCTCCGTCTTTTCAAAGCTTTTTCCATTAGCGAAAGGAAATGGAATAGGGCCTCATACAGATAGTGTGCTGGTCCCTAGTATTTCATATCATATTCCAACAAATTTGTGTGTGCCCCGTTTATCCGTTAACACATCTGCTAGTTTCTCCAAGGACCTGTTGAACCTTCTCCTTCTGTCCTTTTGTCAGGTGATTACTGATCTTCACCTGTGCAAACAATTTTCACTGGTTTTTTCAGTGGATATTCAAATGAGGAGAGAGGGTCATTTTTCATTTCGTTTGCAATAGACAAGAGCCAAATAGTTGTGTCCTTTTCCTGGATTATTGTCTGTCCAGGATCTTTTCTTCAAAAGGTTTCACATGAAAGACTTTTTTCCTTTTCCCTTTTATGTCTATCTTATAATTTGTTCTGGATACCTTTTCCAAAACTGTATATGGCCCTTGCCCATCCGACTGAAGTTTGATTGTTGCTGCCGGGCAATAGAAGAAGCCCACCTTCTCCCTACAGCAAGACTCCCTATCCTTAGCTTACTTATTAGAATAAGCAGCAATGCTTTTTTCCTGGCTTGTCTCAAATTATCATTTGCCAGTTTCCAACTAGTTTTTAAACCGAGTGGTGCATTTTCGTTCACATATTGATATGATGAGGTAACAGTCTCCTCTGCCTTCTCATCTGTACCAGGTCCCCTAACAAAGCTACTAGAGGACCCTTTTATTGGCCTCTACCAAATAACAGTGGTTGCGGTGCCATTTCCGGTTGAAATTATGTGGTACTTCCCGTACGCAAACAATCGGCGGGCAAGTATTGGTCCCACGTATCAGGTTTCTCTATGTGCCAGCTTTCTTAGGATAGAAATGAGAGTCCCATTGAACCTCTCTACCTGCCTTCCCTTGGGGTGATACGGACTACAATGAAAGTGCTTGGCTTGAAACAACCTAAAAAGCTTCTTCTGTTAGTTTCCCCTTGAACTGTGAGCCATTATCAGTCAAGATTTGATGCGGGAATCCTAACCTTGTGAATATCGTAAGTAATGCCTCTGCCACATGTTTCGAATCGATTGATGACAGGGCTACCGCCTCTCCCCACATAGAACAAGTGTCTACCAGAGTAAGGATGTAACTGTTCCTCCTCTTGGTCCGAGTGAGAGGTCCCACAATATCCACTGCAACTCTCTCAAAAGGTGGGTTCCCACTATGGGCATTTCCCCTAGAGTTGCTGGAGCAGTCCAATGCTTTGGAGCTAAACTCTCTGGCATTCTGGACAGGATTTTACATATCTCTTTATGTCTTCCGTTATCCCTGGCCAGAAATAATGACAAGCTATACGCTGTCCTGTTGCACTAATCCACATGTGACCACTGAAAGGGATAGTATGACCTATATCCATTCACCTTTCTCTGTATGAACTGGGAAAGACCAGCTGTCCTGACCAGCTGACCCAGTGCAGGCCTTCCTATAGAACAATTTATTCTTCATAGAGAATTCTCCTTTATTAGGCGGCGTATGGCTCTTTGGGAGTTTCTTATAAACACGGCTTCAGTGACCTATCTCAGCCTGTGCCTTTCTCATCTCCTCTGGGATGAGTATTTATAGGTTTCATCTTCTTCCTTTCTGGATTGTGATCAGGTCTGGACTGCTGCCAAGACCACGGTCTCTCGGGATTCCCCAAGAAGACGTATCTACACCCCAATATCAGAGGGTAGATTGGTTCATCTATCACTGCTGCTCTGATTTCTCCTTCTACATAGCGAGTTTCACTGTTATCCTTGCGATGGGAAGTGTCATGAGTGGTATGTCCTTAGTCGCCCCTTGTATTTCCACTGTTTCTGTGGTATACTGATCTGGGTTCCTGACCAAGTGGCGAGCTCACGACCAGCATCAAAATCTAAACCCTGTATCATTAGAGGCACCTTAATGGTGACATCATTTGCATACAAACATCCTCACAAACTGGGGGTGATAAGTTCCTGCTGTTTTTTTCAGCAGGTTTGTCCTTGATGCCAGCTACCTCTGCCTGGGCTGCCTGATACCTCTCAGCGACATTAATTATCTCACCCAGCCTCTCCGCGCCCTGTTCCATGAGAAACTTTCTCATGTCTGGAGCCATGGACTCTCTCATCTGTTCTATGAGTATCATCTCTTTGAGATCTTGGGTTTTCCCCAAAGTAGCCCATTTCTCCATATACGTTTCTAACCGGGCGGAGAACTGGTGATAGGTCTCACCCGACAGTAGCCTGGCATTCCTAAATTTCTTTCTATAAAACTCTCCGTTCTTTTCGTATCTTAACAGAAGAGCCTGCTTCAACATGTCATAGTTGTCTTGGTCATCCCTGCTCATTTTGGAAAACACTTCATAACCTGTTCCCCGAAGACCCTGAGACAACTTTACCCCCCCCCCCAACTTTCT
>JAMPIV010008271.1:0-32385 GCA_024509875.1 Oreohelix idahoensis | reverse complement strand
AGTATATGTGGTATCTTAACATTTCACTCCCCTGCTGGTGTGTCTGTTATGAGACAACATTATTTATTTATTTACAGCACACTAATGCAGAATTAGATCTATACATTATTTATATGTGCTGGGCTGCAGCATTTTCTAACAAAGGTAAAGGTTGTCTGTAAGAGAGTGAAATGTTAGAGACTTCACTACACTAGGTCCAGCATCGAGAGGTAGGGGGAACAGTACCCCTTCCTCGCTGCCTTTTACTTCCCTAACTCAAGAGCAAAGTCATGTATCCATTTACAGTTGGGTAGACTGGAGTGTGCCGTTACCCTGAACCGAACCCGGCACCTTTACGCGAGAGACCAACGATCTATCCACTCCAATCGGACGCTCAGTATTTTCTGCTTTTTGCAAATAACTTTTCGAGAGACCCTCTTTGTGGTGGGTGCGGCTACACGTCTGCCTGAATGTCCACTTTGTTTATCTTTCTGTATATCCATTCTCACGCTCCAGATCTCATTTTCTTAAATCTGTACCCCCTTATCCTTATCTTCAGCCTCCTCTCCTGTTGCCCACTCGAGATCCTAGAGTGTCGCGTCTATCTAATCTCTGGCCGAGTATTAGAAGATCCTTTCTGTATGGCTTCCCTACTGGACTGAGTTAAAAGAATATAGTAAACGAAAAAAATCGTGACATACTACAGATGTGTGGAAATCCAGTTTGGCCATGGACGCTTAGTTGAGATAGCTGTAATAGTAAAACTCTGTATCTGTGGATCTTCCGTTTTACACAGATGTTTCCACTTGAAGTACTTGCCTGTAGATTATAGTTTACGATAGTGTGATTATTTTACATGACTGAATCTTCCTGAGCGTGTCTTCTTCAGGGGGGGGGGGGGGGGGGGGGGGGGGGGGGGGGGGGGGGGGGGGGGGGGGGGGGGGGGGGGGGTGGGGGGGGGGGGGGGGGGGGGGGGGGGGGGGGGGGGGGGGGGGGGGGGGGGGGGAAAAGTACAAATATGGCTGAACATTTTGGTGCTTCCACCGTTTGGACAATCCACGAACTGTTTTATTTCTCGCTTTCGTTCTCCCATTTGTGTTATGGTCGGAAATGTGGACGAGGGAGAAAGGACAAGAGACGTGACATATCAGTTTGTAACACTTATGAATAACTACAGAAACCTGTAGTAAGGCTCTATACCGGTAACCTCCTGTAACGAATGTAATTGGTTCAGCCCGGTCAGTGTTCCCAAGAGTGTAGTACTCGCACTGCCAAGAGTGTAGTACTCGCACTGCCAAGAGTGTAGTACTCGCACTGCCAAGAGTGTAGTACTCGCACTGCCAAGAGTGTAGTACTCGCACTGCCAAGAGTACGCTCCCGAGCGTACGCTCAAGGGGTACGCGGAAGATTTTAAAAAACAAAGATTATTCGTTATGTGAATTTTTTTTATTTATTTATGCAAACTGTCATTTTAATAGGAAATAAAATAACAACCAGTCGCTCCGGTACCTGGACTATCGTGTAAAGCTATTGGCTGGTTTTCTTACCGTGTGCTGTATCCAGTCCAACGCCAGCGGCGTTTTCTGACATCCTGCTCCACTGGTAATTGTCTGATTCTTTCCGTTTGTTCTATATATTACTGGTCTTTCAGTTGAGTCTGTCTACTCTGCGCAAGCGCCTGGGGCATTTGTGAAAGTGGAAGCTTTTAAAGGTTCGTAAATTTTGGTAGGCTTTATCTAAGACAAATTGAGTATTGGATGGATGGATGGGTGTCTTGCTGGTACTCAAGCATGTGCATACACATAGTCACACATACTTAAATACATGCTTCTGTTGTAGACTTATCACGTGATTATAGAAAATATAAAACGATACTGACAGCCATATTTGGATTTTTTAAATTTTATTTAAAATGTTTCCTCGTGTTGGCAAGACGCGTTTCGTTCAACCTAGACACCGGGTCCGTCGGTTATATTTGGCCGCGTTTTCAAACATAAAAGATCATGCGTTCTAGTTGTTTTTATCCATACTTGGAGGAAAACTGAAAGACCGCGATTAACCGAACGTAGTCTGTGGTAGTGCGAAGCGTGTCCCGGTTGGCTAAGTGGTTAGAGTGTTGCCTCTCGCGGTAAAGTTACCAGGTTGCGGAATCGAAACTTGGTAGCGTCACGCTTCAGTCTACCCCGCTGTAAATGGGTACATGGTTATGCTTTTGAGTTAAGAAACTCGGCGATGAACGAAACTGGTCACCTGACCTCATAAAGCTGAATCTAATATATCGAATTCGTTAACACTTCACTCCCCTACAGCAGTATCTGGTATGGGACTACCATTACATTTTGATTTGTTGTTGTTTTTTTTTTGTCAGTCTGTCGGAATACATTGACAATAATTTGCAAGACTTTAAGTGGTAAATTATTAATGGACATCTTATGTCTTGTTTGCAGGCTTCCGAGTCGGGATCTGACTTGTATTCTGGAATCCCCGTGGGAGGATTATTAAACGGTAAGTGGTAGCAAAGTAATTCAAGTAAATTACAAAAGCACAAGGTAGAAGTAACAGGAATGATATTGGCGGTGAACCAAATTGCAGCCAGGCATGTAAGTCAGTGGGTAAATGTGTACACACAGAATAGTGAAAAGTACATAGTGAGCTAAAAGTATAAATTAGTAAACAAGTAGGAAAAACACTAGAGGCTACAGAGATGAGGTTTTACAGAAGAATGCTTTGACTGAATAACCTGAACGGCTCCTGCACATAAATCCCGTGTGGATGGGAAGGAGCGAAGCTCCTGACCGGGTTGGAAGGAAAGTCCACTGACCCCCCAGCCTCGCAATGACATGTCATTGGGCCGAAAGAGCTGGAAAGCTCGAGTGCCGCTGGTTATAGAAAAAAAAAAACAGAAGAATGTAAAAATACCACGGGCAGCTAAAGAGTCATGAGGATGTCCTGAAAGAGGCCAATGCGCAAAGGAAGCTTATTTCTCAAATTAGAAAGAATCAGTCCACTTTTGTTGGGTATGTTATGGGAAGGGGAAAGCTGGAGTCTATCGTGACAACAGGAAAGATTGATATAAAAAGAGAGAGAAAGGATGACAAAGAGAGAAGATATTAAACAGTTTGACATCGTGGTATGGGGAAAAAGTCAACAACAGAATTGATAAATAGTATTGTAGACAGGAAGTTGTTGAGAGACATGATCTCTTACGCCACCGGGAATAATACTTGAAGAAGAAGAAGACTCACGGGGCTAGCAGCCTCATTATGTGAAAGAATTTACTGCAGGAACCAACGCTACAGAAGCGTGTCAATGCTTTGGTCCAGGTGTCCTACCTAGGAACCAGCTGCAATGGTGGTGCCATTCTCCATAGGGAGCTAAACTGGGACATAATGATCAGTAATAACAGGATTTGTTATTGATAGTTCTTCCTTAACTTGTCTCTTGTTTTGTTTTGTGTTTTTTTTAATCTTCCTTAACTTGTCTCTTGTTTCTTTACCGTCTGTGTATTTTAAAACGCTGTATTCGAGTTTTTTTTTAGTTTGTTCGCAAATGAATAACATTTTTATTGAGGTTTTTTTTTTTAAAATGTTGCTTTGTAACGTAGGTTTAACTGTGAAGAGAAATTGGGGAATCTGACAGTTGGATTTTATTGAGGGCAGAAATCTTATCTATTTAAAGGGGAAAACCTGGAAGCTAGTTCGGGTGATCTATCTGTTAGATGTTATTGAGAGTTGAAATCTATTTATAATAATTATTTTTTTAAGGGGGGAGGAGGAGGAGGAGGAAATCTGGCAGTTAGTTCGGGAGGATGTAAAAGTTGAATTTTATTGAGAACAAAAATGTATCTGTATGTAATAGGGGAAATCTGGCAGCTAGTATTTCAGGAAATCCGACAGATTTTATTGAGAATATAAATTATCTCTAACTAATTGGGGACATTTTGGAAGCTAGTTCAGGGATATGATTGAGACCAGAAATCTATCTATATATTAATTGGGGGACATTTGGAAGCTAGTTCAGGGAATCTGATTGAGAGCAGAAATCTATCAATATATTAATTGGCGGACATTTGGAAGCTAGTTCAGGTAATCTGACTGAGAGCAGAAATCTGTCTATATTTAATTGTGGAAATGTGGCAGCAAGTTCCGGAGCTTTGGAAGTTAGATTTTCTGGAGAAGACACATTGTAACCCCTGTTTTAATGCAGGTGTACAATCTAGCGTAATACATTTTTTGTTTAAACTGCGTAGAATGAGGCTTGTCATTCCTTGAAGGTTTTAAACATGTTCACAGGTTTTAAACTAGGTCAGACTACATACAGAAAACATGTTTCATATGAATTTTAAAAATTCATATTTATTTATCTTTTTTTTTTTTTGGCCAACCCACCCCTCCCCATATATAGATCTCGCCAGCAAAGCCCATATTAATCCTTGTGTGGTCCCGACTGCATCAACACCACCACCACCCTCCACATCGACGACAGCAACGCCGTTCTGCAACGGAATCGTCGAATCTACCGGTTTGTCCCTCACATCGGTGCCTCGAGTTCTTGTTGCAACTACCACCACAACCACAACTACTACTACCAGCACCACTAGCAGGCCTGGTTTCAGCGACTCTTTAACCAGTTCAGCTTCGACTGCTGTAACAACAGCTCTGCCATCTGTGATACACCCAACGCCATATTTCTCCGATCACCAGGATTCAAAACCGTCCCAGTTCTCGCCAGGGTCGTTCCTTTCTCAAAGTCAAAATAAACGGACGTTATCACCAAATTTGCAACATCATCAGAACAACTACAATAGCTTCGGCAGTGATAGTCCAAGCTGCGCTAGATCTCAGCAATATTCTAAAGCTCACAAGTCAGATCATATCCATAGTAATACGAAAGGAAATCCTACACGTCATTCACCTGTATCGTTTGGCAGAGGCAACAGCCCACATCACCATCAACACTACCAACAGCAGCCGCCTTCTGAGACAGTTCCAGTTTCTCATCTGCAACATGCACCTAGCAATTTGAATCATCAAGCGCCTAACCTGATACAGACGCAAGCAACCAGCCACTTTCCTTTGCACGGCCATCATCCAGGTTCAGGTTATTCATCCCCGTATCCAGCATACCCACCACACTTACGTCCAGAACCGCTTGCGACCCACCATTCTTCTCCCCACACCGAGCCCAGAGCCGACCAGCAATGCGACATTGGCAGTTCTCAGTCTCAAATCTCGAACAGTGGAGCACTTACAACAACTACTGTCACTTCTTCGACATTGGTCTCAAACCCTCTTAATCCCTATCACCAGCGACATCATCATCATCACGGCAGTAACAGCAGCAGCATTCATCATCGATCTTCTTCATCATCATCTAGCAAGTCTAATACATACCCCCACAACCATAGTCACCAACACGGCAGCAACAACCGGCCGCGGAGTCCGCTTGGATACCAGTCAAAAAGTCCGTGCAAAACTCCTCCGGCTGGATTGCCACCATCCACAACATCTTCATTGTCCACAGCAAATGTGTTGTCGCTGAATAACAGTTCCAGAAAATTTAGTTCAACTTCTTTCCCACAAAGACCTCAAAATTGTAAGCCAGATCACAGCGGCTTCTCTTCTAGTGGAAGCGGGAAGGACAGCACAGACACTAAATCCAAAGAGATCGGTGTAAGCCACCATCACCACCCCAACAACAACAATCACTCTCATCAGCACAACAAGCACCACCGTGATAAGGACAAGGAAAAGGAGCGAGAAAAGGAACGAGAGAAGGAAAGAGAAAAACAAAAGACTCCAGTGTCGCTAGGTGTATCCTTTCCTGCCACGCTTTTCCCGAATCCGAAACCTGCCTGGCCCAGGTAAGTTCGTATTTGATGGTTCTTGCGTCTGGAGGTAATATTTTTGTAGACGGCTGTTATTTTAGCTAAAATGATGATCTCTGTTTGTATGTGTCGCTCTGTTTTTTTCACTTATTCTGTCTTCCATTCATGTTCCCCTTAAGTTTTTATATTGGTTGTGTCCGTCAGCTTTAAGTGTGTATATGTGAGCATCATATATATATATATATATATATATATATATATATATATATATATATATATATATATATATATATATATATATATATATATATATATATATATATATATATATAGTGTGTGTGTATATGTGAGCATCATATATATATATATATAGTGTGTGTATGTACGTGCAGGCCCGCCGAGAGCTTAGATGTTCCCGGTACATATCACATTGTGAGTACCCCCTCATTGCTTTGGAAAAAGGGGGTAGAAATGTAATCCCTTAATAGATACTGCCGCAGGAGAGTGAAGTGTATGAGACTGTACTGTCTACGATATTACCTTCAGCTTTATGAGGAGAAGCCACGAATTCCCTTCCTTGCTGCCTTTTCCCTCCCTAACTGAAGAGAAGAGTCAGGAACTCATTCATGGCTTGGCAAACTGATGCGTGTCGCTACCAGGTTTTGAACCGAGAGCCCGGTAACTTTGCCGCAATATGCAAGGGCGATCAGTCCGACGCGCCTGGAAAAAAGGGGTAAACATTATTTTAACATTTAAGAAAACGTTGAGGATCATGCAGTCTTGCCTGGGGTCAGCGCATCTTTCCCCCACCCTTTTTTCTAACCTCGTGATTTGAGGCCGTGGCTAAATGGCCCTCCTGGTTCCCCCTTCTCGTAGGGCCTGTGTACATATATGTGTATATGTGAAAGTATGCACTGTCTTGTTTACATGTTTTTTCTCCCCACTTGACTCGTGTGTATGCACTTTGGATTATGGAAATGATTTGTTTTACAATGTGGTCACGTGTCAGAAGATGATTTTAAAAAAAAAAGTAAAGCTTTTAGCACCGGGTGCTAGATAATGAGAATATATGCAGGGAACAATAACAAGATTATGCTGGACGAAACACCACTGCAAGATGTAACATCACACATATAGGCTACCGTGGCAGACATTTTGACACAGTTGGAGGGACAGATAGTGAAATAAAATATGAATACAAACGATGAGCTTTAATTGCCTTGGGAAATATATGGAGATAACAAGAAATCAGGTCTAACACATAAATCAGAATCTACAACTCAGATGTCAAGTCAGTCCTATTGTATGGCTCAGAAACACGAACAACAACAAAAACAACAACAACAAAAATAAATAAAAAATAAACTACAGACTTTCATAAATAGATGCTTTTGAAGAATTGTAGTGGTATGACAAGATCACCAATGTGAAACTGATGACAAGAGCCAGACAAGCGCCAGTGGAAGAAGAGATGAGAAGAAGACGCTTAAGATTGATAGGACACACATAGGGAAGTCTGTAGATATCATTACCAGACAGTCCAAGTTCTGTAATCCCCAGGGTAAGAGAGGTAGAGGACAAATAAAGAATATTTAGAGAAGAGAACTGGAGACAGTCATGAAGGGAATTAAGAAGACATGGAACTGATGGTACAGGACAGGAAGACGTGGCATATGTGTTGTTGGAGGTCTGTGCTCCTTGGGTAGTTGAAAGGTGAAGGTGGAGAATCGGGCTCCTAAAGTTTCAAGAAAATGATGTCATTGTTCTCCACAGCACGCCAGGACCTTTGTACAATCCTCTCCTTCAGCTCCACCACCCTAGTCCCCTCACCCCGTCGCCAGCACTCCACTCCCTGGGGCCTCATCCGTCCCCATCATCCGTAGCCTCGCACACCTCACCTCTCTTCCCTCTGCCCCTTGCCCCTCCACCCCCACTCCTTGGTGCTGGGAACGCCACTTTGTCAGCAGGGATGTTTGCACCGCCCATTCATCCTGTGCCTCCATCATTATCGTCAGGGCAACCACTTCCTGCTCATCCAGCAGCGTCAAGTCAGTTCTCAGCTGAAAGTCTGATACGAAGTAAGTACTGTCATAGTCTTGTCTGTGTTGTTTATTCTCTGTGTTGTTGTTCTTGCTGCTGCTGCTATGGTTGTTGTTGTAGTTGTTGCTGCCGTTGTTGTTGAACAAAGTTTTTTGTTGTTGCTCTCGCCCAACGCCAAGTAGTGGTATCTGCATGCTTTCGTTTAGACTTTTTGTCATTTTCTTGGCGTCGCAATGCAGGGGTGCTTGTGGATTTCCTACCCACCCCGGGCAGAAGCCAGAAGTGCACGGCCCTAGCACTATTCACTCCAGTCATGAGGGCAAGCTTTTCAGATGCTGACACACTCAGTCTGTTTTATTAATCTTGGAAGGGGATGGGGGCAGAAAGGTCTTCTTCTGCTAAACCCTCTTGTATTTTGTTCTTTCTTGATTCTGTAGTTCCAACAAATGTGGGTTTAGGGTCAAAGTCCCTCCCTCAAGTTTTATCTAATTCTCTATTTTCAACAAACGTAGGCTCATGTTCATAGCCCGTACCTGTGCTCTCTAATTTTCAGTTCCCAGCAGTTGTAAATGCGGTTTCCCAGCCCGTTTTACATACACCTTTGTTGTTAATTCTCGCTGCCTTTGGTCTGGTGCTTTCTTTTTGTTGTGCCAGATTCTCCGTTATTCCGTACTCTCACAGCGTCTTGTAAGAATCTGTAATTTATGCGAATATGTTAGATGGTAGAGCACATATTCGATATGATATAAACGGTGAGATGAAGGAAAACAGCAATATGGGTAATCCAACTTGGATAAAGGACAAACAAACGACCCATCTTACGGCCATGATGTTTTTTTCGTCATGGTGGTCCTTGACGAAACCTTCGAAAAACTACATACGGAAAAGATTAGAATCTCAAACATAACTTTTCCTCTTGGCCTTTCATCTCTCTGCGGCCTTCAGCTAGGTTATCCGAGCCTTCCTGTTATGAGCACTTTCTGTTCCATTTCATACCATGCTTTGCATATGTGTCTTATAGCTATGTATAGTTTCCTCAGAGCTGGGGTTGTCTTCCACTTCCGACTTCTGTGGCTTGCGGACACGGGTTGGTTTTACATTTTTATGCTGTCTTTTTTTTTAATTTAAAGAAAAAATTTCACATGATAGCTTTGCAAGTCTCACACCCAACCTATTTAGTCATCGTTTAAATCATACCTGATTTCAAGAAATGGTTTATTTATACTGTATTGTCCTTTGTACAACCTTAGAATTGAACACTGGAGAAACAGCGCCCTACTAATTCTAAGTTTTTTTCCAAAATCTAAATGACTTTAGCGCCCATCAGCCTATAGGAATTTTAAATGAGGGTGACGTCTGCCGTGTTGAAGCGTTAAAAACATGTCATATGACCTGACACTGCGAGAGCAAGTTCACCTATAATGTTACGTACGCCATTTGAAGGTGCGAAATCCACTATACATACTTGCTCCGCAAAATTTCCATTTAATATGTATATGTGAGCTCTAGTGTCGTATGACAGGCTTCAGACTGGCTAAGTAGCAATTTATATGTATGACAGTTGAACATTATGCAGATACACCTGAAGGAAATTAGATTCCTTAAATAGCAGAGCATGTTTGCTACGGTCATGTTTTCTTCCTGTACTGCAGCGATCCTTTCTTTGAGTCAGTACCACATTCAGTATCTTCCTCGGTCTGATATTCCGTAGTTAGGTTGGTCAGTCGTGCTAATGTTCACTGTCTTTAAGCACTATTTTTTTGTGGTGCCTAGTTGGCAATGCGGTTAGTCACGATTCACTCCCGTAACGGGGCGACGATGCCGTTTGGATATTCTTGGGTTCGTGTCCCCGGTAAACCTATCACTTCTATTGTGTTTCTGCTGTCTAGCTCTCTACATCAACGATTCTTGGATACCAATCTTAACGATATTCGCTGGGTGTGAATCATTTATGCCATTGGTATAACATCAGCCGGATAGACAGGAGCGTGATGCAATCAGATTTCGAACAAAGAACCCGGTAAGTTTGCCACGAGAGGCAGGGGCTCTAACATCTCTGCCAGTCGGACGCTCATGGGATGCACACTACCAGTAACAAGTTGTTTTGTTTTTTTTTAACTTACTTAGTCGTTCCTACATAGGGTGTAGAGGCAAAATTCCGCCTAGGCCGGTCCCAAGCTCGTGTTGAAAAAAGTGAGGATGGATTCTGACTGACCTTAAGTGCTTCATTCCTCTAAGGAAGTGGCGGTTAAAACCGTGAAACCAGCCAGATGGCATGCATGGAATCCGAAAGGATAGGGCAATCACGATTACAACTAAACGACAGAGAGAAGTTTTTATTTATTATTATTACTCAAGGATTCATGCAGGAGAATGGTGTGCGCCCCTACCATCTTTAAAAAAGAAAGAAGATTATGGAACACAGGCTGTTGGAGGATACACACTGCCGCATTAAATAAAATAAGCAAACAAAACAAACAAAACAAAAAATTGTGGGAATAGCGAAGTTTCATTTATGATATATTCATGGTGTATTTCCCCAGCCTGAAGTGAATTAAAGTAATTTATTTCTATATGAATTGCCTTATCGCACATACAAACTGAATTGCAACGTATGCACCTGTCTAATCCCTTTTATTCCCATCATCTGATGTCGTTCACTCATTCGTCTGGAATGCATCCGTAACAAATCCTTTTTTTTACATGTGTATTTTTTTATATTTAAGTATTGGTTGGCATCTTTATTTCCTACCTTTAAGCGCCTGCTCGCATAATGGCCTAGGGGAATTATTTATTTTCAGCTTGGCTTAGTTAAAATCGTGCTGTTTTAAGTGCAGCCGCGGTGTATTATTATGAATGTATTATAATTTCTTTGAAGTGGGAGTGGGAGTCACGAAAAACATCGCATTGACTCGGTCAATTCGCGTTGCTCGCGTCAGTGAAGAACTCGAGGCTTCCAGTACATTTTGCGCCCCAACGAGCCGTGTTTCTGGTCCACCACCACCACACTTAATCATGTTAAGAAACTGGCTTTAACACAGTACGTAAACTGGTTAAAAGGTGCCAATGCGTCTGTTTGGTTGAGTTTTTGCCATAATATTGCATATCTGTCACCAGTTCTCTCTTCTGCATTGTTTTTGGTTGCTCTCCTGTATTTCTCATACCCTGTGGATTCTAGAACAGGGACTGCCTTATAATGTTATCAAGTGGTTTTCTCGGTGTATGTCCTATCCATGTGCCCGGGGTAAGAGATCGAACAAACAAACAAATATTTGTCATCAGGGGTAAATAAATGTGTATAATAACTTTGTTACATGTCTGCTGTGCTATACTAACAACATTAATAATTGTTTAAGTAACACTGCATGCAACGAACAGTGACAACATTCCGTCAGCTTTTCTGGAAAATACGGAAGAGGTGCGCATGGCACCGTGAAATACCCAATTGAGCACCTGTCACCGTTCACTTTGCTAGGAGCATTATAAAATGCTCAAGCAGGAATTATAAGCGGTGATTTGGTTTTGGTTAAGAGGGAAGGTATGAAAAAATGGTTTAAGAAATAAGAATAGATTTGAATAAAGACTATTTGTCTTGCTAAAAGGGAAATAAGATGAGTGAAATCATGCTTTGATCAAAGGGAGAAGACTCTAATTATTAAAGTCAGGGGAGGAAAGTGCTTAATTACACATAAGTAGATTTGGTGAGTTGGTAATTATGGTTTAGAAAATGTACATATAAGAATTGTATAGCAAGCTTTAGAGAAGACAATATAAGCTTAAGTCAAATATGCAAAAGGAGACAATGGGTAATTACCTCCCTTATATGATTAAGTGAGTTGAGAGGAAAAAAAATATGCACGTGAAAAGTTTACCAGGACAACGGATGACACTTCACTGAGTTGTTTACACAGCGGATAAGCGTGAACATATTTCAGCTGAGCGAAGAATAGGAGGAACCAATGAATTTACAGTAAACAAGGACAGATGAGCTGATAATTATTTTATAGAGGAGAACCCATTTAGACGCGCTGTCGAGCGGACGCATTTTCGCAGGAGCAGTCCTAGTTAAGGACGTAGAGTGGCAGGAATGTGTATTCTGCCAGGCTCAAGTTTAATTTCTGTGGGAAACAGAATGAATTCTTCTGAAGAATCCTATAGACCTAGTTAGAGTAGTAGAATCTATTCACATATGAAAGACAGAACGGTGTTTAAAATATAGGTTTAGAGATAAGAGGTGATAGTAAGAAATATGAGTGTTGTGAGGATTCTGTGCAACCAGAGTAAGTAGGTCCTTTGACTCATAACTTTTGATAGACATTGAATAGAATGATTTCAGAAGTTGAAACAAAGTATTACAAGGTTAACGACGCTTACAACTAGGTGAGCGCAGAATAATGAGAAACGAAGCTGAAGCTACAAAATTGACTATGAGGTGAATAAACTGAGACTAAGTAGGCAGCTGAGGAGATTTTACAGAAGAACAGGGACTTAATAGCCGTGTTGGGCTATTGTATAATGAACTTTGCAACATCGACTGCTACAAGTAAGATGAGTAAGCAATTGAAGGCTGATTGTATTTACAGGATGAAACATGCGCTCTCTAGCAGGTATAAGTATGAGGATATCGCAACAGGTGTACCCAATGAATTGATTTGCATATATGAATTTTTAGATGATGGTATTTGATTAAATTGAGTCAAAATTGACAGGATTAGTAGACAAAAGAAACCAACTAACTCAGGAAAGAGTTGATGAAAGGCTTGGGAGAAGCCAGAATAAATAGAAAAGCCTTAAGGGAAGAAAATATGTATAAACCATACCTGAATATGTTCTCAGGCAGAGAGCTATAACTATATATATATATATAGGTATGTGGGTGTGCCCAGAAGGAATGGGACATGGGAGGCAGTTAGGAAAGAGGCTTGTACCTGGAATTTGTACCACATGCCTCCTGTTATGATGGAATTTTTGATGTAAATAAATCACTTGTTTTGATGGAACACTTCTCAAGTTGGGTTTTAGCTCTCTAAAAGGTTGTTGAGTGCTTGAGTAAACAAGATAATAGGCATAAGGGATAAAACTGCTATACGAAGCTGTCACTTAAGTAACATCATAAGAAGGGATGGAACGAGTTTAGGTTGGAAGTTTGAGAAGATATCATCCAGGAATTAATAACTCTGGCGGTGAGGGCCAGTATTAAGATATACTCTTACTTGGAAGATAGGTCAATGGACCAAATTGACAAATAGAAGGTAGACAACTAGGCCTGCCCCAGTCACCTAGTTTACTTTAAAAGAAGAATCAACACACCGACACTGACATATTATTAGATATCACCAGTCACACTGCGACATATTATATTAATTGGCGCCGTGACCAACCCTTCTTAAAGTGACATGGCTACATCACAAGGAGAGATGGAATATCAACAACAGCAACAACAACAACATTCCATATTGGTTCCCACCACCTGTGGAGCAAGAACCAACAATGGCCGCTCTAAAGAGCATTACTGAAACGTTATATAATGTTGACTTATATGCAAAATATAATCAGATTAGATCAGTGATAACCCCATTTAAAGGAGACTCGAAAGAATTTAGAAAATGGATGAAGGATGCAGACAGGTTTGCCACTATGATAAATGCAAGCACAGATATGGAACGGAAGAAGATACTATATTTTTCGTCTGACGCTCTTGTTACGGATTTCTTAAGGAGACGTGATAATACATATCCAAGTGAGACATATGAGTCATTGAAGAAAGAGCTAACGAAACGCTATAGTGATATTACAAATACGGAACATGCATGGTCATTACTTCGTCGCATCAAACAACAACGCAACGAGCCTATACAATCCTATGCAGAGAAATTATTAAATTTGGCGGAGGAGGCATTCCTGAATGGATTGACAGCATCACCGGACCTTGAGAAACATCTGGTAGGAATTTTTATTGACGGACTGTTGGGCAGTAGTACAAAACTCCATATGATTCGTAAGGATCCCAATACAATAAATGAGGCGATCCAGATAGCGATTACAGAAGAAAATGTCCAAACAAGGTTTAATCAATGTATCGAACAAGAACCAACAGTCGAGGTACAGACAGAACATGAGCCGATGGAGATTGGACATTCCCGTTCTCGTTGGCGTCGCCCAAGCCGGACGGAAAACCAGAAACAGATGAACACAAGCTATCCCGGACATTTTCATAGGCAGCAGAGTATACAGCAGGTGCATATTCCCACTTGTTTTAGTTGCGGTTGTAGAGGACACATAGCCCCTGAGTGCCGACAACAACATCCTCGCTGGCACCAGCAGTATTATAATGGTCCACAACAGAGTAGTTATGATAGTACGCGAGGACATAACCAAAACTTTAGAGGAGCGTATACACCATCCAACTTCAGAGCCAGACAAGCACGAAAGTATAACCAGGAAAATGGAACGGTCAATCACTAAGTAGGACCGTTAGTGATGACCGTAAAGTAAATGAAGACAGCTTCCTTCATCGAAGGTCCAAAAACATAAATAATAACAACATGGTGTCACATCAAAAACATTTTCAGCAAGAGACACCGCAGCAACAAATTCATTCCATAAATATTACTCCAGATCCTAGCTCATGCCTGATCAAGATCCATGACAAAAATTATCGCGCACTTGTGGACACTGGCGCTTCAGTAAGTTTGATTAGAGAGCAGCTGTACAAGCAGATCAAACACTGGGTAACTTTCAGACCTTCAAAAACGTTTATGGCATCAGTAACGGGACAATCTCTGAAGTCTTGTGGTACAGCATACATCAAATTCCACATAGGACAACAACTGATCACACATCCTTTTATTATTACACGTGGGATGTCCAGAAATTTTATTCTAGGCAGAGATTTTCTTACCGCTCACAATGCTAGGATATATTTTGACCTCAACAAGATCAATATTAATGGGGAGTACATACAACTACAAGACGATATACATATAGCATCTTTGGTGCGGTTGACGACTCCAGTCACAGTACAGCCTAACACACTTGTGATAGCTAGAGGACGAGTCAAGAGCTCTAATTATATCAAGAAAGGACAGTCAGTACAAATTGAACCTTTGGAAAATGAGGATATAAATGATGAACCCCTCATGTTTGTTACTGAAGGTATAGCACAAGTTTCAGCCTCACGTGACTTCCCTGTAATGATTATAAACACGTCAGGACAGGCTACAACGATACACAGAGGTACTATAGTTGCCAAAGTACAAAGATCGTCTTTGAATACCACCAAGAATGGGAAAACACCTGAAGTTAGTTGCAATCAAAATCAGCACACCCTTATGTCACGCACATCGCAAAATAATACCTTAGGTTACCCTTCCGACGCTAACAGAAACTTTTGTCGGCAGAGCACAGAGGTCAACCAGCTCAATAACAGATATGGAGGCAGGAATGATACACGAACAATAAGGGAGAAGAGTCAATTAAATAGAGTGGATAGATATGGAATTGGAGACCAGTGGAAGAGTGAAAAACAGAGAGATCAACAAACACTACATAGAAATAGGAGGAATGGCACATTGTATAAAAAACCTAGCAGAGAAGAACCTGAACACATACATGCAAATGCGAAGGAAGACGAATATTATAGTTATCTACGAAAAGTGAATCAAGTGATACAAAGAAAAACACAGGATGGTATATACAGAGGAACAGATGGTAGCACAGGTCAAGCTACTTATGTTAATCTTGTTACTCACCATGCACTACCAACCTCAACAAAGCCCTTTGAAAATACTCGTGGTCAACGACAAAATAACAATCATATTGGTAATACAGAGGAAGAGCATACTCCAAGGCGGAAACCCTATATGAGATACTCGAATAAACCACTGTATCAGAGATACCAGTTTAGATGTGCAAGTCCCTTTGAATATAGTCGTAGTAAACGACAGAAAGGAGGCACTGTATATAATGAGGAGAAAGAGCATACTCCATGGCAGAGACCCAATGGAAAATATGTAAGTCAATCAAAGTCGCAGAGAACAAAGTCCAGATGTTTCAGACCTTTTAATTATCCTAAAACAGAACAAGAAAGAACAAATGTCCACAGAGACGAAGAACATAGTACATATGTTAAAATACCTTGGACAGATAATGAGTCTCATAGACAGAGTGACCCACCAGATCGGTTGGCACAGCTTTTAGCCACGTTGAAAGTAGATGATCAAAACAAGTCCAAACTCACTACGTTTGTTACTAAACACCAGGACGTGTTTGCATTAACAGATATGGAGTTAGGTAGAACTAATACAGTATATATGGACATTCAAACTACAACAGAAGAACCCATTAGTTTGAAACCATACCACACTCCATTAAAAAACAGGCAAATAGTAGAGAAAGCTATAAATGACATGTTGAATGCAGGAGTTATAGAGAGATCGAGATCAGCATGGTCGTCACCAATAGTGATTGTCTCCAAGAAAGACGGAACGAGTAGATTCTGTTGTGATTATCGAGCGTTAAACAGAATTACAAAAACGATTTCGTATCCATTGCCACGGATAGATGATATTTTGGCAACACTTGGACACTCCACACATTTCACTACATTGGATGCACGCTCAGGATTCTGGTGCATTCCTATGACACCAGCAGCGAAAGAAAAGTCAACGTTTTGTACACACATGGGTAGTTACAAATGGAACGTTATGCCTTTTGGGTTGAAAGGAAGTCCCGCGACATATATGGCGTTGATGGATGAAGTTCTACAAGGAATGCATTCTTTCGCATTAGCTTATATTGATGATGTATTGATTCACACATCAGGTACTGTGGATGACCACCTATACAAGGTTGAACAAGTTTTTGATCGCCTACGATATCACCAGGTTAAACTCAAACTAAGTAAATGCGAGTTCCTAAAGACGGAAACTAAATACTTAGGGTTTATAGTGAATAAAGAAGGTATTCGCCCTGATACAGATAAAGTGGAAGCAATAAGGAACATGCCCGCTCCCACAACAGTGAAGCAGGTACGAGCGTATATTGGTTGTTGCGGATACTACAGACGTCACGTCGTTAATTTCTCCAAGGCTGCTGAACCACTCATTGCACTTACCAAGAAATATTCAAGATTTAGGTGGACAAAAGAATGCCAAGAATCCTTTGATTATCTTAAGGAAGCACTTACAAAGATACCACTGCTTGCACATCCGGATATATCCCGTCCAATGATCTTGTATACAGATGCTTCAGATACAGCAATAGGTGCTTGCTTAGTCCAAATCAGGGAAGAGAATGAGACACCCATTATACCAGAAATCCCTAATGAAATGCCTATAGCATTCGTGTCACACGCTCTCTCTAAAACTCAAAAACGATGGTCGACAACGGAGAAGGAGGCGTTTGCTATACATTACGCAATACAAAAACTTGATTTTTATATCAGAGGTACTAAACTCACTATCAGAACAGACCATCAACCATTAGTGAATTGGCTTACTAAGACGCAGGAGCAGCCAAAAAAGTTACAAACATGGTCTATGAACCTACAATCATATGATACAAAAATTGAATACATTCCCGGTATTCAAAATACGTGTGCAGACCTCCTTTCGCGAACGCCACAACCTAGTACTATACTGGAAGATGATCTAATGGCGTCTACAGATATCAACGACAACGCAAAGGAAATTAACATTATAAATTCCAACAGAGTGGATGATGGAAACACCACTACCATAACAGATAATGGCACGCAGCAAACAACAGATGTAGATACACTTGATGTACATACTGAGCAGAGAAAAGATCCCGAAATTCTTAAGATCATTAAACAGGTACAAACGAAACCTACGTCGCTTAAACGGTTTATAATCTTGCCCAATGATCAACTACTATATCATATTGATGAGAAACAAGAGGGGAGATTACAGAAAGTAATTCCACGATCAATAATACCCCAACTACTAGAGCAGTTTCATGATAATAATGGACATGTAGGGAGAGATAAAACCATTGATATAATCAAGAAAAGATACTATTGGAAGTCTATGTACAAAGATATAATGGAATATGTTGGTACTTGTAGGGTATGCAGAATCAGAAATATGAGACCAACTAAAGTTCCTTTACAGGAAATGAAATCATCTCATTTTCCTATGGAAGTTATAAGTATGGACATTTCTGGTCCATATCCTGTTACGCAATCTGGAAATGCATACCTTTTACATATTGTTGATCAATATTCAGTATGGCCTGAAACTTATCCTCTTAAGAATATAACGTCAGCGACAGTGACAGAGTTTTTTCTACAAGAATTTGTACCAAGACATGGTTGTCCTAAAAGAATCATCACGGACAATGGAAAGCAATTTGTAGGCAACCCTTTTAAGAAGACACTTCGGACTTTGAATATTCAGCATACAACTAGCACTTTTTATAGACCGCAGGCAAACGGACGAAATGAGAGAATGCATGCTACATTGCATGATATCCTTGCTAAATATATACAAGGCAATGCTCAATATTGGGATGTATATATCAATCAAGCTCTTGAAGCGATAAGAGTAAACATAAACGAGACGACAGGACTATCTCCGTTCTACATGCTATATGGACGTGAGCCTATGTTCCCACTAGATAATCTTTTACAACCCCAAAAGAAATATCAAGGTGAAGATCCTATAGAAGTTATACTACAAGAAAAACACAGAGCACATCAGATAGCAAACAGTAATGCACAGAAAGCCTTCAAGAAATGGCAGAAGCAGCATGACAAAAGAGCGAAGTTAGAGAAGTTCAAAGTCGGAGATAAAGTATATTACAAGAAGAACGTTAGAGATAATAAGTTGGATGCACGATGGCTTGATGGATATAAAATAGTAGAACAGACAACACCCGTTAATTACAGACTATGGCATGAGGAAAAGAACATAACCGTCAAAGCACACGCATCACAGATGAAAAAAGACGATCATCGCCCTACAGCTCCGCCAGCCTTATGCAGTAGCAGACCAATACGAAAAGTCACGTTGAGTTATTATGATTCCACAGAGACATTAAGTACTTCACGTGAAGAAAACGACATGGATGTTGAGCAGAACATTAGCCTACAACAACGTAACACTTCAGGTCAACTCCAAGATGCTGTACATCGTTTAGTTCGCTGCAGAGAAGACTCAGAAGATGAAGATGACATTCCACCAGCAGAATTGAGAGAAAGACTAATATACAGAGACAATCGCCTACACGGGAGAGATAGTAATACGCCACTGTCGACACAGGACGAAGAACCTCATGCGTCCATATCAAGTCAAACATACTATAGTAGTCAGGGACTACAACCGTCAACTCCCAGTCAACACCAGTCTACACATTCTACTTGGGATAGCGAAGATGACAGACCTTTGAAATCAGCAACGAGAAACATAGCCCCCCACGGTAGCAACTTTACAGAAGAACATGGTAGTCAGGGACTACAACCGTCAACTCCCAGTCAACACCAGTCACACTACCGAAGTACTTGGGATAGCGAAGATGACAGACCTTTGAAATCAGTCATAGCCCCCCACGGTAGCAACTTTACAGAAGAACATGGTAGTCAGGGACTACAACCGTCAACTCCCAGTCAACACCAGTCTACACATTCTACTTGGGATAGCGAAGATGACAGACCTTTGAAATCAGCAACGAGAAACATAGCCCCCCACGGTAGCAACTTTACAGAAGAACATGGTAAGAACATGGTAGTCAGGGACTACAACAGTCAACCTCCAGTACACACCTCCAGCCTACATACTCTAGCTCGGATAGCGATGACGAACAGTCTTTACAAGTGACGAAAAGTAACATTACTCACCATACCCAGAGTCCTACAGCGAAGCACATAAATAGCAACAAGAATGTCATTAATACGCCTTCAGCACAGGTGGAATCTGAACTTGATGTAACAGAACAAGAAGACAGCGACATAGAGTGTATGGATGATACAACCACCACCGAAATACGCATAGCTACCAAACGCCCTTACCAACCTTCGTCACTAGACTCACCACCAAGAGCGAAATTGCTACGATTACCGCAAGAACATCTACGAACAAGATTCAAAAGAAATCATCGCCAAGTACATAAACCTTCACTAGGTTTCCAACAAAATATAAATATTCGTTCGCCCCCCACCTCCTGCAGAGCGACTATAAACACGACATCGCAATGCATATCAGCTTCGTCACAGTATGACAGTCGCCTCTCCAGCAGAGAGATTACACTGTTGGAACTCGCAAAACAAATCTCCAACTTAGTGTAGTCGTCATAAAGCACTAACCCAGCTATAGTGTTTAATTCGGTACTCTAACCAACATAGTACCTAAAGTTAAGATTATAGTTAATTGAGTCACACTGTGTTTAGCTTAAGTTGATATTCATATACTGGAGCACGCTTAGACACTTACAGTACTCACTAACTTCTTTAAAGAGAGTCGAGTTGACAAACTAGATTACACATAGTCTTAAGAGTGTGACAAAGTAGATCAAACATATAGCCTTAAGAATGTGACAAAGTGAATTAAAAACATAGTCTTAAGAATGTGACAAAGTAGAGTGAATACATAGAAGTTCATCATTGTGACACAGTAGAGTACACACATATAATCTTATGAATGTGACAAACTAGAATAACTACATATAGTTTTAGGAAACTTAACAGTGTTCTTCCCAAGGTACAAGATGCAGCATACCAGATGATCAACACTGACATTGGTTAAAATATGTATAGTACATTAAATGCATGTTAATTATTATAATGTACCTATTTCAGGCATAAAAGTATTCAGGACCAGAGGAAAAAAAAAGAGAAAAGAAAAAAAAAAAAGAAAAGAAGGGAAGTGATCCACACTCAGTCAAGCGGAGTTTTACTCATGAACATAGGCAAATATTGCACTGAGGATGAACGTCCCCACTTTTTACTGCACTGGTTGTACAGAGATAACAGAAAAAAAAAAAAAAAACTTGGTTGCAGTATTGGTATTATGGGTACTGCTTACTTAAGAGATGATGGTAATGACAGTTATAGGGTCATGACTATATTACTTTTACATCCTAAGGTTAGATATTTTGTTAACCCTGACGTACTACTGCATGTATATATAGGTTTAGACAGAGTTAAGGATTTGACTGATGCATCCAAGACTAGAATCAGTCGGGCACATCAACTCTGACATAGTGACATGTATCTTTCACTATCGCCCCAATACATATGAAGATACTAGTGCATGTATATATAGGTTTAGACAGAGTTAAGGATTTCACTGATGCATCCAAGACTAGAATCAGTCGGGCACATCAACTCTGACATAGTGACATCTTTCACTATCACATTAGGATATTTACTGATGCACCACTAATTAGTTATTTCTGCTTATCTGTCTAGTATAATGGATAAATTACATTAACAGCAGATATTTCAAGACATATAAAGGTACTGACAAACCTCTGTGTCCAGAGGCAGTGACCATGTCGAAAAATAGGAACATGTATATATATATATATAGATAATAAGTGCAGAGCCATGATTTATTTTTTTTTGAGTATTGATGGTATGCCTCAAGCTAAGGTTCAGCAATGAGGTAGCGTTACATTTTGCTTCAAAATATTTTTTTGGGGAAATTTTTTAACATGTAGACTTTGAATATGTATACAGGCGCGGTGGTAATGGTATGTTAAAGAATAGAATGGGTTTGCTAGATGATGGAACACAAATGTCTCCCTATGGGATACATTTGTATGGCCCCGGGTTGTATGTCACCGTTCACTTTGCTAGGAGCATTATAAAATGCTCAAGCAGGAATTATAAGCGGTGATTTGGTTTTGGTTAAGAGGGAAGGTATGAAAAAATGGTTTAAGAAATAAGAATAGATTTGAATAAAGACTATTTGTCTTGCTAAAAGGGAAATAAGATGAGTGAAATCATGATTTGATCAAAGGGAGAAGACTCTAATTATTAAAGTCAGGGGAGGAAAGTGCTTAATTACACATAAGTAGATTTGGTGAGTTGGTAATTATGGTTTAGAAAATGTACATATAAGAATTGTATAGCAAGCTTTAGAGAAGACAATATAAGCTTAAGTCAAATATGCAAAGGGAGACAATGGGTAATTACCTCCCTTATATGATTAAGTGAGTTGAGAGGAAAAAAAATATGCACGTGAAAAGTTTACCAGGACAACGGATGACACTTCACTGAGTTGTTTACACAGCGGATAAGCGTGAACATATTTCAGCTGAGCGAAGAATAGGAGGAACCAATGAATTTACAGTAAACAAGGACAGATGAGCTGATAATGATTTTATAGAGGAGAACGCATTTAGACGCGCTGTCGAGCGGTCGCATCCTTCGAGTTCTGGTGGATTTTTGTGTTCATTCTAGGACTTTTGTGGTGTTAGCTTGGCGGGTTAGCCAGGCTAACTTTTGTGACTTTGCTTTTTGTTTCCAAATTGGTGTCAGGGCCAAGAAAGGAAATATTTATAAAATGTCTGCACCATCTGTGCCAATTTTTACTCTGAATATGGAGAAAGATTTAGAGGGAGGTGAGCTACACAAAAAAGGAACACTCGTTATTACTGTGACAGGGCCACAAGCAAACAGGGCCTCCTATTCTTTGATAGCCAGCATACTGGCTGGACCAGCGAGAGTTGGCACAAGTGGCATCGCCACGTTATATAGATTTGCGAGCCCGTTTAAGTGGTTTGCTACACTGACAACAGCAGCACAAATGCAACATTATGCGGGCCTGCACGGCAAAAAATTTGAGTGGTCAAACCCACAAATGAGTGTTTACATAGAACACTTGGACAAGGAGAAGTCCAAGGGACTATTTAATTGGATGCCTCCGACCATCAAAGCAGAGGCGGTACAGCGACTGGCAGCAGCAGTGACGGGGGACAGAGAAGCGGAAGTTTCAAGAGTGAAAACCGCCCACGATAAGTGGAATTTCTTGTATAAACCCTCCGCACAACAGATAACCCACTTTGTACAACTTAAGATGGAGGGTCCGGTTGAAAAGTTTCAACGGGTGTGGGTGTCCCTACCCGGAAGGAGGATTGAATGTTCTATTTGTGGGGAGGACACTCACTGGGTGAGTCAGTGTCCCAAGAAGCGGGCCCCCAACAATAAGGTGAAGATAACTAGGGAAGAAGAAGCTGTCAGGAATAAAACACCAGCGGAATTAAATTGCCGGGAAGAGAGCCCCGCATCAGAAAGCCCAGCAGAAGAGAGCCCTGAATTAGGGAGCCCCGGACCAGAATCTGCCACGAACGAACCAGACTTTCAGGATGTGCTCTCCAGAAGAGGGGAGAGAAACAGGAAAAGACTTTTGTTCCAGGCAGCAGGGCCTGTTAAAACGAAGGAGGTGAAGCGAAGCAGCAGCAAGTCGCCAGGCAAGTTGTCTCCAAGTAGGGAAGCCCTACCGCCATCACCTAGGGCGGCTACCTCAGAACCCTCCCCGAGGAAGAACGTGCCGACACCTTTGGTCGACGAGCGTGAGACGTCCAGACCAAGCAGCCCTAGAGGATCACCAAGATCTGAAATTCCAGAGGCGCCAACGCCAATGAATACTCAGGTGAGCTGGGCGGCAGCAACAGCAGATGATGACGGGATGGAAGCCGCGCTGTCGCCAGCAGACCTGTTCATCGACGGCAAAATATTTGAAGACATAAGCGACGGATGAACGTGTCCTTGCAAGTTTTTCTTCCCTGCACTGGGGCCCAGTGTGTGATGTATCAAGTTTCAAGCTTTGAGCAGGTGAGACGAGCGAGAGGGTTTATGACGAACGGTGCATGTGAAGGCACGCCGGAGCTGCACCCCGAAGTTACCCTCCCCTTTGAGCCTGTGAGAAGCTTGGCCAATAGACCGCCAGTGTGTGGGAAGACGTGCCCCCTCAAACAGACTCAAGTACAGAAGTCAACAAGAGAAATAAAGAAAATAATGTATTTTAATTCAGTAAAGTATGCCAACACCCATAGTTTAGGTGTGGTGTTAAAATGTTTTATTATGAGTTGTGTTATTGTAAATAGTTTTTTGATATTTAGTTTGTTCGCAAATACACACACTTAACATGCGCACAGTTTTATTTAAGCAGTCAACTCCCCTCCCCCCTACTGGGGCGGGAGGTTTAGGCGACGCGGTTTCATCTGTGTCTAGCCTAAATTATCAGTGCAGAACGAATAGTCAGCCCCAGATCACTATTTCGTCAGGCAATCATGTAACTAGGTTAGCAGGTCAGCCCCTATGCACCGCTTCGTCGAGAAATACAAACATGAATGTGTCGAGTGACCTAGTTACGACAGAAAGCGGTCAGCCGACCGGCACCGCTATGCTGTGTAAACCATGTGTAACAAATGACCAGTTTACTACTTTGCCTCCTAAAATCATTAAAACACAAAATAAACCATCAACTAGTGTTCTACTGAGTAACTCATTGGTAGCGAGTAGCCAGCCCCAGATCACTACTCAGCTTTGTAATCCTACAGACGGTTCGCAAGCCCCCGTTTTGTCGAATAGTTTAGATATGGCAAGTGGCCACTCTGCCACTTTGCCATGTAGACAGTTTGCAACAAGTGGCCAACCCAAGCTTACCACCTTGTCAAGTAGCCTAGTTGTTATATCCCTCAATATCAATGGTTTGAGGGATAAGCTGGAGCACGTATTTAAACTGATCAAAAGAGAGAAACCTGATTTTCTGTTCTTGCAGCAGACAGGGGTTACGTCCCATTTTACTGCCAGTCGGATTGTAACTAGATTAGGACTTAAACATGGCTGGTTCGCCCTAGGCCCCAGGCATAGTAGTGCCGCCATATTACAAATTAACGAAGATTGGGATACGGTACAGTACAGGACAGACGGTTGTGGCAGAACCGTCATAATTCAAATACAAAACAAACACAACAGACAGGACACACACACACTCATTAACATATACGCACCAGCGACAAGAGACGAACGACCTAGTTTTTATGACAAGTTACATGACACTTTAACAAAACATTACAAAGGGACTAGGAAGATTTTGGGCGGAGACTTTAATTGTGTCCTGTCTGACCTAGACTTGTCTGGGAGCTCCAGGGGAGGAGCACAGGCGCGAGAAAAGTCTTCGCTCTTAAGACAAATACAGACGATGCTAGACGAACACGACCTCTCAGACGTATACAGGAAAATAGAACCTCGCAAACAAACTTTTACACACTATGACAATATAAACCCATACTTTAGACGGGCATCAAGACTGGACAGAATATATGCATCTAGTACCTACAATATACACAAAACATACCATATTGGAAGCACTCTTAAATTTACAGATCACAAGGCAGTTTACACATCTCTAAGTACGGGACACACGCACAAGCAAGTAAAGAGATCCCCACATTGGAAATTTAACAACAGTCTACTTAAAAACACTTACTACACAGAACAAATAACACAACTAATACAAGGTTATGCACAAGACATTCCCAATAACAACATTGCACAATATTGGGATATGTTAAAAAACACACTTAGAGATAGAACGCAGATTTTGGCTACACTCATTCACAAACAATTTAAGAAAGAAGAGGGGATTTTAGAAGAAGCAATTAGTTTAACCAAAAGTTTAGACAACACGAACCCTCACATCCAAACCTTAGAAGAGCAATTAGATCAATATAGACAGTATACCTACCAGGGAGCACTACTTAGAACTAAATTACACACTATAACGCAAGAAATCCCTAGTAGGCAATATTTAGCAATTGAACAGAATGTACAACGCAGTAGACAGATACACGAAATAATTGACATGAACGGACAACAACAAACAGATAACACCAACATTAGTCACGCTTTCTTCCAATACTACAAAAAACTATATACTAAGGAAGAAACTGACGCAAATATACAAGACAAATTTCTACAATACGCAAAACGTTAAGTGATGAGGAAAGTGCGAAGCTAGACCAACCTTTAACTTTATATAATTTACAAGAGGCCCTTAGTACCTTTCAAAAAGATAAAGCACCCGGACCTGATGGGTTAACTGCAGAATTTTACAGGGCTTTCTTCCCCTGTTTAGGGCCCATTCTAATTAAAATGCTGGAAGAGGCATTTCAAAAAGGGGAACTCCCAGAAAGTTTAAATCAGTCATACATTACCCTGATCCCCAAGGATAGTAATGACAAAAAGTCAATTAAGAATTTTCGGCCCATTTCTCTATTAAATGTCGATTATAAAATTCTAGCTAAAGCACTTACTCTGAAGCTTAAATCACACATGCACCGAATAATACATTCAGATCAACAAAGTGGTGTGCATGGTAGAAACATTAGCAGACATACACATTTCATTAGAGACCTAATTACATACACACATGATAGACAGTGCCAGAGTGCTATATTATCTTTAGATCAGGAAAAGGCATTTGATAGAGTATCACATGCCTTCCTGCATAAGAGTCTTAAAGCTAACAATATAGGGAAATACTTTAGATCATGGATAAAGATCCTATACAAAAAACCTGAAAGTAAAATATTGATTAATCATAGTCTAACTAAAACATTCAGATTAACAAGAAGTGTTAGGCAAGGGTGCCCCCTGTCGCCCCTGTTATATGTAATAACGCTAGAACCTGTGTTGGAAAGAATAAGACAAGACACAAATATCACGGGGACTTTCGTCCCCGGTGCAGGGGAAAGGAAATTGTTGGCCTACGCCGATGACACGATATTCTTTCCAACAACAAAGGATTCTATAAAAAATATCTTAGAGGTTTTCACAGAGTTTGGATACGCTAGCGAATCCAAACTAAATATTCAAAAATCTAGCATAATGGGAATAGGAAAATGGGGCAATAGGTCAGATTTCCCTTTTCAATTAACGGTAGTGAATAAAATTAAAATTTATGGAATTAACTTTTCTTTTAATCCTCAAGACCCCAATAAAGAAACATGGACAAAATTGATAGCGAAAATCCAAAATATGTTAGAAATTTACAAATATAAAAACGGCTACCATTTTCGGAAGAAGTATTATAGTTAATTGTTTTATTATGCCAAAAATAATTTACACAGCAAATATACAAATAGTCCCTAAAAAGATTATAACAGAAATAAATAAACTAATTAGGACCTTCATTTTTAGAAATACCTGGCACAGTATTAAACACACTACTCTAATACAACCTAAAAATAAAGGGGGAATAGCTCTACAGGATATAAATACTAAAATTAAAGCTTTAAGAATTAAATACATAGGGGATGTTATAAAGTGCCCGAGTCTATACCCGCTGGCACACTACTACATTGGTTTAAGATTATTAAACCTTTGTAAGTTGAATAACAATCAACCCCATTTTTTTGGTACACCACCACCTTTTTACAAAATATGTCTACAGAATTTAGAGGGGAACAAACACTTAATAAAACAAGACACCAAACTTATATATAAACTTCTAGTTGCAGCACAGGAAACACCTATAAAGACACGAAGAGGGTACAACCTCTTTATAACTGATTACACACAGAGTTTTACAAACATTCACGCAATAGACATTAAACCACAAGCAAAGGAAGTCACTTACAGACTACTACACAGTTTAACACCAATAGCTAACAGATCATCAATAAAGGCAAACAGATTAGCGCCCAAATGTAAACTGTGTAGTGACAACATTATAGAGACAGAAGACCATTTATTTTACACATGTAAGACAGTGGCCCCCACTTTAAACAAGTTAAGGAAATTAATAGGCCCACACTCACAACAGACACTTAATTTATATAGAGCAGTCACAATGAACACGTTACCACACATGACGAGACAAATAGAACTTAAGCTACTGACTTTGTTAGCTAACTTTAGATACCTTGTTTGGACATGTAGGAACAGAGCTGTATACGACAATGGACATTATGACAGTACAATATTTACACAAATATACGAACGCATGACACAAAACATAATAGAACAGTTTTAAAACCTTTGTGTACTTAAGTCTTCATATAATTTTGTAAATATTTCATGTAAAAATATAAAAATCTTACAAGCAAGTTGCTTTGATAACTTTTAGTGTATGTCTTCATATAATTTTGTAAATATTTCATGTTAAAATGTAAAAAATCTTACAAGCAAGTTGCTTTGATAACCTTCAGTGTATAAGTCTTCATCAATCATCTCACAGTAGGGTGTCGATGTTTATAACCTCATTTTTTCATCATCAAATTTTTGTAGTGATTGTGATATTGTTTGGGATATGGGGTTTTTTTTTTTTTTTTTTTTTTTTTTTTTTTTTGTTTTTTTTTTTTGGGGGGGGGGGGGGGGGGGGGGGGGGGGTTTCTTTTATTGATGTGATATTGTGATATTTGTAAAAATTGTTGTAAATAATATTGTTACACTGACCTGAATAAAGGTATTTTAAAAAAAAAAAAAAAATTTCGCAGGAGCAGTCCTAGTTAAGGACGTAGAGTGGCAGGAATGTGTATTCTGCCAGGCTCAAGTTTAATTTCTGTGGGAAACAGAATGAATTCTTCTGAAGAATCCTATAGACCTAGTTAGAGTAGTAGAATCTATTCACATATGAAAGACAGAACGGTGTTTAAAATATAGGTTTAGAGATAAGAGGTGATAGTAAGAAATATGAGTGTTGTGAGGATTCTGTGCAACCAGAGTAAGTAGGTCCTTTGACTCATAACTTTTGATAGACATTGAATAGAATGATTTCAGAAGTTGAAACAAAGTATTACAAGGTTATGGACGCTACAACTAGGGGAGCGCAGAATAATGAGAAACGAAGCTGAAGCTACAAAATTGACTATGAGGTGAACAAACTGAGACTAAGTAGGCAGCTGAGGAGATTTTACAGAAGAACAGGGACTTAATAGCCGTGTTGGGCTATTGTATAATGAACTTTGCAACATCGACTGCTACAAGTAAGATGAGTAAGCAATTGAAGGCTGATTGTATTTACAGGATGAAACATGCGCTCTCTAGCAGGTATAAGTATGAGGATATCGCAACAGGTGTACCCAATGAATTGATTTGCATATATGAATTTTTAGATGATGGTATTTGATTAAATTGAGTCAAAATTGACAGGATTAGTAGACAAAAGAAACTAACTCAGGAAAGAGTTGATGAAAGGCTTGGGAGAAGCCAGAATAAATAGAAAAGCCTTAAGGGAAGAAAATATGTATAAACCATACCTGAATATGTTCTCAGGCAGAGAGCTATAACTATATATATATATAGGTATGTGGGTGTGCCCAGAAGGAATGGGACATACAAGAGGCTTGTACCTGGAATTTGTACCACATGCCTCCTGTTATGATGGAATTTTTGATGTAAATAAATCACTTGTTTTGATGGAACACTTCTCAAGTTGGGTTAACTCTCTAAAAGGTTGTTGAGTGCTTGAGTAAACAAGATAATAGACATAAGGGAATAACTGCTATACGAAGTTGTCACTTAAGTAACATCATAAGAAGGGATGGAACGAGTTTAGGTTGGAAGTTTGAGAAGATATCATCCAGGAATTAATAACTCTGGCGGTGAGGGCCAGTATTAAGATATACTCTTACTTGGAAGATAGGTCAATGGATCAAATTGACAGCCAGAAGGTAGACAACTAGGCCTGCCCCAGTCACCTAGTTTACTATAATAAGAAGAGATAGCACTGTCACACACCCATTAAAAGCATGCACGCAGATTTTTCTTTCTCGTGAGAAAATAGGGAAATGGCATGAATTTCACACTGAATGAGAAATTGAATACCCATTAAAAAAAACACCCGGGCCTTTCGCCTTTTTCATTATTCATTGACATTAACCCATGATAAGTGTGACTACAGAGATCCAGTGAAGTTGAAATGGAAAAGAAAGAAATGAAATAACCACAGAAGAAGTAATGCCGGCATCAGGGCATGAAGCAGAGAGAGAACAACATGATCCATTCCCAGGTGTTGGTTGCTAGCTGGTCACATTCTAAGTGTTTTCAAATGAGTAGATTCTTAACTTCAAAAGTTAGTAGTTAATGTTATATATTATGTTATGGGAGGGGGGGGGGGCAATTTTGTTAATATATTGTGTTAATGAACTAAACGAGAACCAATAGGAGGAGACAAACAAACAAAAAGTGGGGAAGAAATCTTGAGCTTGCTATGAGTTTGTTGAAGGCATGTTCTCCTTTGGGAGTGAACATTTAATGAATGACTATCTTCATATTTAACAACCGGTTTTGATAGACTTTCTCTTTTTTTATTTGTGGTAAACAAATGTGGCTAGACAATGTTTTAGAAGTGGACACGCGCTCTTATTATCTTTCTTATTTCGTCCACCCACCCTCTCCTTAAACACACAACCGCTGAAGAATGTGTGTTGAAATGTTGTTTAAAAAAAAATTTAAGTACGACATTTTTATTGTCATCCTACGCGTGTGCGCCTCGGGAGGAACTCACCATCTGTCATCGCTTTGAGTATTCTATTATTAGTTGTGTGTTTTTTGTGTATATATATATATATATATATATATATATATATATATATATATATATATATATATATATATATATATATATATATATATATATATATATATATATATATATATATATATATATATGGGAGCCGCGCTGGTGTAATGGTTAAGACGTTGCGCTAGCGACCAGGTTTTTAAGGTTCAAGCCCGGGCGCCGGCATTTGTAGGAGTGTCATCGTCCGGGAATTGGACTGAATAACCTGAACTTCTCATGCAGATAAACCCTCTGTGGATGGGAAGGAGCGAAGCTCCTGGCCGGGTTGGAAGGAAAGTCTACTGTCTCACCAGCCTCGCAATGACGTGTCATTGGGCCAAAAGGGCTGGAAAGCTCGAATGCCGCTGGTTAGAGAAAAAAAAAAAATATATATATATATATATATATATATATATATCTATATATATATATATATATATATATATATATATATATATATATATATATATATATATATAGCGCTGGATATTACTCATAAAATGATCTTAATTCAACGGCCAGTTTCTCATATATTTGTTTTCGGGTTCGCTACATGTAATAAGTATATAAATAAAATGATATTTCTCTTTTCATTTCATGTCAACGGGCATATTTTTATCTCTGTTTCGCGTTGCTGGCATATGTTACAAGATAAAAAAGATTCTTCTGCATTTAATAGATAATGGGAGGAGAGCAGATGATCTGCATTTAATAGATAATGGGAGGAGAGCAGATGATCTTCGTTTGCCTCCTCTCATCCGCCATCTTTGTCTACCCTATTCAACCTACTTGTCGCTTGTAATTAGGGTATTTTATGTCATTTTATTTTCATATTTGTAATATATTAAAATACCTATTATTATTTTATAATAAATAGAAGAGATACAGAATAGATAACAGATAAAGGGGTGCTGGTTTTTTTTTTTAATGCCTTATAGGGGCGCTGTGACTTCTAAAAGGTTAAGCTACACTGGGCTAAACATTTCCTTGTCAGAGCGTTAAAATCTCTTTATGCATATAGCCTTGTCTTATGAGTGCGTGACTGTCATATCGCGGCTGTTGTTAAATCGTGTTTCTTGTCTGCCACAGGTCAGGACTTTCTGCACCAGGATCTCAACAACCGGCTTCTTGCCCACCGCGACTCCAGCGCCATTGCGCTGTCGCCCTCACCCTTCGTCCGGAGCGAAACACACCAGCACCAGCATCAACACCTGCACAACCACATGCACCAGCATAGTTATGGGGCGCTGAGTGCTGCGCCCCTGGTCCAGCCAGCGCCACCTTTGGTAAGTCTAATGGAATGTCAGGGGGTGATGTTAATCTTTTTTTTTCTTTTGATGTGTTGAAGAAGAATATTGATTAAATCTGTTGTGTATCCCGACCCCGAGGACATTCCTCACATTTTTATCTTTCGCTCTTCTTTATGTCATTCTCTATTTCAAAATCCTTGAAATTTCACACGTGAATACTTTTATTTAAAAATTGCTATACTGTATTATTGAGCGTCCAATTGACTGGTTAGAGCTCAGAGGTGCAGGGTTCAATTCGCGGTATCGACACACTTCCAGTCTGCCCATCTGTAAAGTGGTACCTGACTTTGCTCTTGAGTTGGGGAAGAAAAAGGCGGCGAGGAAAAGGACTGATGATCCAACCTGTCGATGCTGGACCTAGAATAGTGAAGTCTGTAACACTTCACTCCACTACAGCAGTATCTGCAATGGGATTACTTTACCTTTTTTACTGCATTATTATTACTTTGTATGTACCCTGCTTTGCTACCATCTAGAAATGTAAAAAAGAACTATTTACAACTCTTGAGTTATGTTAATTGTCTGTGTTGCATGCCATGTATAGCACCTTATACATAAGGTGGATATAAAGAAAAAATAGGCCGTCCTCTCTATTAAGTGTAAGAGACGGCATATGCGGTTGTGCATGGGAGACAAGCAACGTCCTGACGTAAAACATTGCTACAGAAGAGGTCATGAATGCTGTAGCTCAGGCTTG
>JAMPIV010008269.1:0-185575 GCA_024509875.1 Oreohelix idahoensis | reverse complement strand
CAACTACTCCTTCTGAATCGTGTTTACTTCCATTTTTTAGAGCACAATCTTTCCAAAAATATTTTAACATTGTTGCTTGTACAACAAAAAACACAATAATTATTTTATGTGATACATACTTCTAATATAAAAGACAAATTGAATACGTAAACAACAGGAAATCACACAAACCATAAAATAAAAGTATATATCATAAATACTTGATGTAAAAGGTATATAGTGACAATGTAGATCAGATCTCCATCTTCTGTTAATCAAAAATAAAACTCAAAAAATTGTGTAATGATGTGGAATCTCTCAGAATCAAGAAATAAAGACAAAGTTTTAATCACAGTGTCCAATACAAACAATAAGTACCCCTACAAGTGCCCCCCGCTTTGTGCTGTTGACAATTGGACAAAGGTGGAAGACAACTAGGACATTATTTTCAAGTTTAAGTTTGCCAGCCACTGTCACCCTTTTGCTATTAAATGCGGAATGCATTTTATTTATATCAATGATACTTACTACGCTACTCTTCTTTTTTGAATGTATTAATTTCCTAAAAACATAAAAAAACAATTGAAGAAATTTTTTTTAATACTAATAAAGAACAAACAAGCAACATACGCTATTGTGCCCCCAGTCACTGCGAAACGTCTCTGAAGAACGGATTATTTTTCCTTTCCTCCCCTTCGCTTCACCCCCAGCTTAAAATTCAAATGAGGGTCTCCCATCGAACGGCAAAAACCAATAATTTGCAATACTGTATATCCACAACATTTAGGGGAAAATGTGGTGTCCGTTTTAGTTTCATAAAGTGCAAACGTGTAGAAAACCAAAGTGAAAGAAACGCCGGAAAAAACCACGTCGATATCCCGTCAAAGTGAAGTTAAAATTTGAGACATTTTAAATAATCTGATATAATTCATTGTAACAATGTATGAGAAGACTTGGGAGCCATTTTTCTTTTCTTTAATTTTCGTGTGACTTCTGATATATGGTATTGCAGTATGAGAAGAATTGACATTGAGTAAATTCAGATAACGCTCAAGTTAATCTAAGAATTTACAAAGGATGGAGACCGAGGGCTGTTCCATGGACCGTGATAACTTCACCCAGATGTCCAACAAGATCGGGACGCCACTTGTCTTGTGCCTCCAAGCGTTCAAAAACATCATTCACATCCTGATTGAGGTTGACTATATGTAAGTATAATAACTTATTAACAATGTTTTAGAACTTCAAATGTAAAAATTTTACAATAGTTTTAATATTATTTTAGCATTTAAACATTATCCATCGCCACAAACAGTGGATAAGTGAGGTGGATATGAATGTTGATATATCACCAGTTCAGACATGGCACATCCACACTAAATTTTTTCAAGAGCTTGAAAAGCTAAAGAAAGTAACCAATTTGAATAAAAAATGCATGTATTTGATTAATAGGAAATTAAATGAAGGTTTCCTTTGTTCAACATAAATAGGTGACATAATGATCTCAAAAGCAAGCGAATGGTAATTGCAGGCCCACTGCCAGTGGCCGACAAATTTGAGTCAAGGCTAGGAGACCAAAAAACCATAACAAAAGTAACTGATGTGTACTGAAAATGTCCGAACAAGCAGCGCCACTAGTTGATAAGCCTTCATACCATCGTAAAGAAATATATATAAACAGCATTCATAAAATGCACTTTAATAGGTTCAGGACTCACGAATTCATGTAAATTAATATAACTATTATTTTAAGCAGGCTGTACTCCTTTTCATACTACGATGGTATATAAATAGTACATGTAATGCACTATACATGTAAAGAAAATTCAAACCAAACAACGATTTTTTAATGACTGGGAAGGGCCGCATGTCCAAAGGTGCCAGCTGTCAACCACACTGACCAAAACAATGTCTTCCTTGCACAACTTTATTATCTGAAGGAGGATGGGAATGCAACCATGGCTTGAGGTAGACTGCAGTAGTTTTTTTTTTTTTTATTTTCATAAAGCTACAGACCACAAAGTTAACACACTACAAACAGAATAAAAAGTGAAAGGAGAGGATGGAGGAGCAGATAGAATAAAAAAGTAGAGAATGCAAGAGTGACAACGAAGAATGCCCAATAAGTGTGAATAAGTTTATAAGATGATTAGGAAACATGAATGAATTCATTATTTTTTGTATGTGTCCACATGTATCAATACCTTTGAAACCCACAGTAGGGGAACTAATGTTCAAAACTTTGAACCCAGGTAGACTAATAATATTCCTAACCATTGAAACCCAAGTTAGACTAATCGTTTTAAACTTTGAACCCAGGTAGGGACTAATGTCAAACCTTTGAACCCAGGTAGACTAATGTTCAAACCTTTTGAAACCACCAGGTAGACTAAAAAGTTCAAACCTTTGAACCCAGGTAGTAGACTAACTATGTTCAAACCTTTGAACCCAGGTAGACTAATGTTTCAAAACCTTTGAACCCAGTAGAACTAATGTTCAAACCTTTGAACCCAGGTAGACTAATGTTCAAAACCTTTGAACCCAGGTAAACTAATGTTCAAACCTTTGAACCCAGGTAGACTAATGTTCAAACCTTTGAACCCAGGTAGACTAATGTTCAAACCTTTGAACCCAGGTAGACTAATGTTCAAACCTTTGAACCCAAGTAGACTAATGTTCAAACCTTTGAACCCAAGCAGACTAATGTTCAAACCTTTGAACCCAGGTAGACTAATGTTCAAACCTTTGAACCCAAGTAGACTAATTTTCAAACCTTTGAACCCAGGTAGATTAATGTTCAAACCTTTGAACCCAGGTAGACTAATGTTCAAAACCTTTGAAACCCCAGGTAGGACCAGCGCTACTAATGTTCAAAAACCTTTCCCACTGAACCTAGGTAGGTGGCTAAGCAACGTTCAAACCTTTGAACCCAGGTAGAATGAACTAATTTTCAAACCTTTGAACCCAGGTAGATTAATGTTCAAACCTTTGAACCCAGGTAGACTAATGTTCAAACTTTTGAACCCAGGTAGACTAATGTTCATACTCATCATCTATCCATCCATCAGGTGACTGCATGGTTCCTCAAGCTTAAGAGTGCACCATGATCATTTTCCTCCAGTTTAAAAATGTCTTTTTAAATGCTAGTAACCAGTTGTTTAACAAAAAAATAGCGTTTAGACTTTGTTAATTATTGTTTAGATGTTGTTAATTATTGCCTGCAAATGATTTTCTAAATGAAATATGGACAGTATCTTCAAAAAAATTTTTCATTTTCACATTTTTTTTCTTCCCCTGTGACATATTGGCCTCTGAACACATTTAAAAAAATTATACAAGAACAAACAGATGTTCAAATCCTCTGAAAAAAAAAATTGAGATGTATTTGTCTAGTATGCAGATTAATATGTACAAATTTAAAGCTTGTACCTTTTATACTTTTTGAAATATGATGTGGTGAATATTGACTTTCATACAAAAAACTGTATTTTTCGGTTATGTGTTTTACAGATTTGCTATTTTTGGTCTCAAATATATTGATAATTATTCATGATGTAGCCCTATAGTTTTCTTTGTGTGATCAGTATATTGCAGACTGTATGCTGTTTGTCAGAGAAAGTTGTAAGATTATATTTAAGAAGATGCTCTGAAGTTGGTGTGATGTAACTTTTTCAATTTTGCGAAGTCTCCACACTTTTAAAAATGCTATAACTTTTTTATTTGTTGTCCTATTTTAAAAAATAAAGTACCAAATTTCATGGTTTTCCAAGAGCTTCCAAACTACATTGTTTTCTCTAGTGTTTCTGTGCAAACAAAAATCGCTTGGTGGTACCTAATAACAATTACTCCAACAGCTGGAAGATGAAGCAGATACGGAAGACCACTGGCAACAAGTAAAAAAATATATGAAACAAGACATGTTGAGAGGTACTGGGAAAAGATGACATCAGCAGAAACCATGGATAACAGCAGAAACCATAAACAAGATAGAAGACAAGAAAAACAAGAAAGCAGATAAAACCAGAAGGTCCAAAGCCAAGGCTCATGAAGTGTACCTAGAAGAAAACAAAGAAGTAAGAAGAAACATCAAAAGAGACAAAAGGAAGTATTTGAAGAGTTGGCAAGGAAAGCAGAGGAGCTGTAGCAAGTGGAAATATAAGGAACTTGTACAACAACATGACTGGTACAGACAGACACCTTCACATACCTAAGATGCATAGTAACACCAGACGATGGGGCAGGCAAAGACATCAACATCAGAATGAATAAGGCAAGAACAGCCTTTTTTAGCCTAAACAACTTCTGGAAGTCCTCTCAATACAGCAAAACATTAAGATTATATCAGAGCTGTGTGCTTTCTGTGCTTCTCTATAGTGCAGAATGCTGGAGAGTTACAGAGAAGGAAATGTCGAAATTGTCCTCTTTTCACACAACATGCCTAAGAAAAATTCACCGAATCTTTTGGCCGAATACCATCACCAATCAAGATCTGCTTACTCAGAGCAAGCAAGAGGACATGCACACCATCATAGCTGGCAGACGCTGGAGCTGGGTTGGCCATGTCCTCAGAAGAGACCCCGATGCCATCACAAGAACAGCTATGCTTTGGGCCTCTGAAGGAAAACGAAAGAGAGGCCGACCAAAAACAACCTGGCGGAGGACTGTGGAGGCTGAGATGCAAAGAATGAACCAGAGTTGGGGCACTGTACGAAGGATGGCCGCCGACCGAGCAAAGTGGAATCAATTTGTTTTTGCCCTACAAAGCGCCACTAAGCATGATGGCCACTGACTGCTTTGATGATCGGTGGCTAAGAATCAAAGAAAGAAATACAACAACACAAAGAAGCTAAGAGGGAAATATAAGCAAGCAAACAGCCTCATCAAAGATAACAATTGAAATCTGCTTAGTAATGTACAAGAACAACTGTAGAGATGTACAGAACATTTTGATTAACTTCTCATTACCTTTGACCCCTGCTTGACTTGGAAAACTCAGATTGAAAAAAAACAGAACAAGAGCAAGGCAGAGAATGGCAATCATGAAAAAACTTGCTGGCACGGGTTGGGGAGCAGACGAGAGAGTACTAAAGAAGCTATATACTTGGCCAGTGAGACCAGTCTTAGAATATGGCATTGCAGCATGGTCAACGGCAGCTAAGTTGAACTTTGACAAAATAAACAGAACCCAAAACCAAACATTGAGAATCATAACAGGGGGCATGAAGTCAACACCCATTGAAGAGTTGGAAAAGATTACTCACCTCCAGCCTATGGAGGATAGAAGAGATAGCAGAGCCCAGCAACAAGCCGAGACATTCAGGAGGCTTATAGACCACCCAATGTACCAGAGAACAAATGGACTTGGAAGGGGAAGACTGAATCGAAGCAACTTTGTAGAGACAGTCAAAACAAAGATGAGAGCAGACCCCATAAACGCAATGTCAACAGCTACGCCAATATGTACTGCACACAAGCTACCAACTTGGAAACAACAGTGCTTCCCTGAAATGATAGAAAATGTTCCTGGTATTGAGAGAAAGAACAGCCAGTATGAAACAGAAAGGAGAGCCCTAACCACAAAATACACAGAGAAACATTACCCAAGCAACACCTGAATCCATGCATACACAGATGGATCAGCAACTAATACAACAAAAGATGAGGGAGGAGGAGTCTTCCTGAGCTTAAGCAATGGCACACAAAAAAGATAGCAGTTGCAACGGGGAAATTTTCAAGTAACTTCAGAGCAGAGGCCTAACAAACTGCAGCAGAATTTCTAATGACAGAAGAAAGCTCAGAGAGACCAGTAGCTATCTTCTCAGATGCGCTGTCAGTGATTACAATGCTGGAAAGTCAAAGTAATGCTGAACTGGATGACCTAAGAGTAACACTTCACATACTATGTCAGCAAAACAAAAGAGTCGTGATACAGTGGATCCCTTCTCACTGCAACATCCCTGGAAATGAAGAGGCTGACAGATTGGCAAAAGGAAGGGGGAAAGCTTCCTCATCTTGACGCAAATATAACTTATGAGGAGGCCAAGAGTTTTATCAAGCGCAGGTACAGGCAAAAGTGGGAAGAAGAGCATTCAGGCTATCAAAAAAATGATCCATATTACCAGCTCAGCAGAAGTAAACAAGTGGAAATCTTCAGACTTTGCACGGGTCATAACAGATTGAGATACTATCTATTCAACAAATTAAAGATAAGAACTACTGATGAGTGTGACTGGCACTGATAAAATGACTGCCGAACATCTGCTTCAAAGGTGCCCAACATATGAGGAACAGAGAAAACGCATATGGCCATCACCAGTACCATTCCTGGAGAAAATCTACGGAGATATCAACAGCCTCAGGCTGACCACTGCTTTCTTTGAACTTATTCAAGTTGACATCTGAGGGTGAACTTTGAACTTATTCAAGTTGACATCTGAGGGTGAACTTTGAACTTATTCAAGTTGACATCTGAGGGTGAACAAAGAAGAAGAAGGTTAACTTCTCAATAGACCAGCTCCAACAAATTCCCCCAGACATCCAGCCAGCAGAAGAGCAGCTACACATCAATTGTGAATTACCAAGTAGAGAAGAAATGAAGCTTCTGAAATATGGAAAAGCAGCTGGTCCAGATGGCATTCCAGCAGAGACCATTGAATCAAATATTGATACCTCTACAGAGATAATATACAAACTACATGGCAAAGTCTGGGAGAGAGAACAAACTTTATTTTCAAAGGGTTAAGAATTGGGCATGCAGACACAGCTAACATCCTGCATTTCCTCTCTCTCTCTCATCTTGCAGTCTGTATCCTTTCATTTGCATATGTACTTTGATCATTATTTAGGCTTGCAACATTATCAA
Organism: Oreohelix idahoensis; assembly: GCA_024509875.1. Taxonomy (NCBI): domain Eukaryota; kingdom Metazoa; phylum Mollusca; class Gastropoda; order Stylommatophora; family Oreohelicidae; genus Oreohelix; species Oreohelix idahoensis. The sequence goes on along the minus strand of JAMPIV010008269.1, from coordinate 178,734 downwards.
GGTCAAATAATAGCATATGTTTTTAATATCCAATACGATTCAAATTTAAGTATGTTTAGAAAAAAACAAAACATACAAATAATGAAATAAACAGGGCAGGGGAAAAAAGATTAAGTAACAAAATCCAAAACCATCCATACAGTAAATTAGACATTGGCCTTGGACTTTTTGCGGATTAAATTGCGGTCTCCTTGGCCTTAAATGCACACTGTGTCGTCGTCAGTCCACCAAAACCTCTGAGGTTTGCCCGACTGACACAGAGTGCTTTGTTCATGTCAGGAGCAGCTTGCAGCAGAGGGGAAATTACCACCACCGCTGAGAGAAGAAATACCAGCAGAATGGAAGGTTATCTAGTAAAGTTACCTAAGAACGGAAATTTACAAGAATGCACACATTATAGAGGAATAATGTTACTATCAGTGTCAGGAAAAATACTTACTTAGTCATCCCTCTTTTACAATGAGGTGTAGAGGTTGGGAGGAGGGAGTGCCATACTATCCTATCAGCTGTCTTCCTTATGGACTGGTTCCAATCTAGTCTTTGGTCCTTCAGATATTCTCTAATGTTGTCTTCCCAGTGGATGCTGATTTGTCCTGGAGGTCTGGATCCCTGGCTCTCAGTTTCTCATAATTGCCATGATAGATGATTGTCTTCCATTCTGCAGACATGTCCAAACCATCATAGTTGGGACTGTTCTACTTTAGTCTGCAGTGGCTGGGTTTTGAGGCTTTGCCATATCATCTGGTTGCTGACCATATCTGTTCTTGTTACTTCAACCACCTTCCTCAGATACCTTATTTCTGAAGTTTGGAGCTGGCTTTTATTTGTTGTTGTCATTGCGCATGACGTGCATCCATATGTCAAGACTGAAATATAAATGGAGCGGTATACAGCTTTCTTTGTTTTCTTGCTAACTTCCCTTCTGCTGAAAAATCTTTGATTTATGTCCTGAAAACATCTCCCAGCTGCTGCTCTTTGGGTAGCTAACTCTTCTTTAATGCCTCCCTTCCAGTCTGTAATAGCTCTGAGGTATTTAAACTGGTTGACCTGCTCCAGGACCTGTTCTCCCAGCTTAATCTGATGTCTTCTTTCCTCTCGTGATATCACTTTGGTTTTTGTTTTTGAGCTACAGATGACCATCCCTCTCTTTGAAATTAAATTTGTGCACTATTAAATGGCATTTGACAATGTAGACAGAAAATCACTTTGGAAAGTGAAGGAGTATTATAGAGTTCCAATGAAGATCATTTACATAATAAATAAGACTCATGAAGACATGACATACAGAGTTCTTCATGAAGGACAACTTACAGAACCATTTGTGATTAGAACAGGAGTGTGACAGCAATGCCTCTAGCCTCCATTTCTTTACTTACTAGCATTAAATGGGGTTACAAAAACATTGACATCACACAACAGAAATGCAATCCAGTGTAATCTGACTAAACAGCTTGATGATCTAGATGTTGTAGATGACTTGACTCATCTGTCTCATAACCATAATCAGGTGCAAGATAAAATGATAATACTCAATAAGAATTCACAACAAGTTGGTCTGAAAATACACAGGGACAAGACAAGGATAATGAGAATAAATACAAGATTTGATAACAAGGTTGTACATGAAGAAACACCACAACTAAAAGATGGTAGAATCATACAGATATCTTGGCAACAATACAGACAAAGTTGGAGGGACAGACAATAATATCAAAATTAGAATACAAAACGTAAGAAGAGCTTTCATTGGGAAACATATGGACGTCACAAGATATCAAGTCTGACATGAAAATAAGAATGTTCAACTCAAATGTCAAGTCAGTCCTATTGTATGGCTCTGTCAAGTCAGTCCTGTTGTTTGGCTCTGTCAAGTCAGTCCTATTGTATGGCTCTGTCAAGTCAGTTCTATTGTATGGCTGTGTCAAGTCAGTCCTATTGTATGGCTCTGTCAAGTCAGTCCTGTTGTTTGGCTCTGTCAAGTCAGTCCTATTGTATGGCTCTGTCAAATCAGTCCTATTGTATGGCTCTGTCAAGTCAGTACTATTGTATGGCTCTGTAAAGTCAGTCCTACTGTATGGCTCTGTCAAGTCAGTTCTATTGTATGGCTCTGTCAAGTCAGTCCTATTGTAGGACTCTGTCAAGTCAGTTCTATTGTATGGCTCTGTCAAGTCAGTCCTACTGTATGGCTCTGTTTTCTTCTTCTTCTTGCGATCGCATCTTTGATGATTACACCGTCAGACGAGTTCTCATGATGAATTTGACTGTTGTTTGAAGTTCCTCTTTAACTCCATATAGCTTTGAGTTTAGTGTTGAGTCATTGGGCCAGTATATCTTTCTTAACTGGTCATACAGAGGACAGTCCTGTAGAACATGCTCAGCAGTTTGTTCATTTAACCCACATGTGCACAGTGGTGAAGCAGACAATCGTAGCTTGTGCATGTGTTTATTCAGTTTGTTATGCCCTGTCCTGAGTCGAAAAATAGTTATCTGTCCCTGCCGGTCGAGAGTGTGATAGTCGTCTTTGGGTTGGATCTGTTCTCTTCTGATAGTCTGGATAGCTCTCTTTTTCTCAAAGTATGTGACTTCATTATCTTCTTGTTCACATTCTCCTCCCTTTTTTGCAAGTTTATCTGCCTTTTCATTTCCGGGTACACCACAATGAGATGGTACCCACTGAAGTATGGTTCTCTTTTTTGGCAGCTACCTTGTTTAGTTCATTTCTCAGATGCGGGAGTTTACCACCCTTGAGAGCTTGCAGGACAGACAGTGCATCTGTGAGGATGACTACCTGGTGGCAGTCAGAGTTGGTGTTATAAATCATATTTTGCAGCTTGCTCTAGAGCTTGAACCTCAGCTGTATAGTTGGAACAGAATTTACCAGTGGGAATGTGCCTAGTCTCATAGTGGTTGTCAGGATATGAGATAAAGATACCGGCACCTCCATTCCTAACAGCATTAGTTGCTGATCCATCTGTATAGGCATGTATCCATGATTGATCGGGATAGCTTTCTTGGATCATACTCAATGTAGCAGTTCGTTTTTGCAGATCATTATACTCACATCCACTTGTGAGACCACTGACTGATGTATTAATTTGGAGGGCACTGCTGGCCTGCTCCCATGGTACAGGGTGGGCTTCAGTGGTGTTGTCTTCATGGATAGGTCTTCTTGATGCTGTCTTATAAGTCTTTTCCCCCGATGCACAAAGCTGCTACGCTTTAGACGTCCCAATGCCAGATCATCTAGTCTTGCCTTCATTGGGTGCATTGGCATACTGTTGTACTTTTCCATCTGGATCATGGTTTTTGTGTCTCTTCTATGGGACAATGTCTGTAATCCAGCAACCTTCTGCATCTCTGTTATTGGTGTAGTTTTCATGGCTCCTGTAATGAGCCTGAGAGCTTGATTTTGCACCTTGTCCAAAGACTGCAGATGTGAGTTAGCAGCTGATGACCATGCTGCTGAGCTAAACTCTAAGTATGGTCTTATTACTCCATTATAAATCTTCTTTAGATTTCGTTCATTTGCTCCCCAGTTGGTATATGGCTCTGTCAAGTCAGTCCTATTGTATGGCTCTGTCAAGTCAGTTCTATTGTATGGCTCTGTCAACTCCATTCTACTGTATGGCACTGTCAAGTCAGTCCTATTGTATGGCTCTGTCAAGTCAGTCCTATTGTATGGCTCTGTCAAGTCAGTTTTATTGTATGGCTCTGGGAGCCGCGCTAGCGTAGTGTTATCTGGCGACCGGGTGATACAGGATCAAACCCGGGCGACGGCATTTGAGGATTTTTCGTCGACCGGGATTTGGACTGGATTAACTCGAGACCTGGCGAGAACATTTGAAGGAGTGTCCTAATGTACTGGCGGCTCCTGAGCCGACCCAGCTGCAATGGGTACCTCCGAAATCGGCGAGTATTTGCCTGAATGGCGAGGGACACCTGTCTCTGTACAAGAAATAAAGGGATACTCAGGTAAAATCAATTCAGGTTAGACATAAAAATGGCTCGAGTATTAGAAAGAAAAAAAAAAAAAACAAAAAAAATTGTATGGCTCTGTCAAGTCAGTGTTATTGTATGGCTCTGTCAAGTCAGTGTTATTGAATGGCTCTGAAAGATAAAGAACAATAAGAAAAGTTACAGACTTTCATAAATGGGTGCTTGCATAGAATATACGGTTTGTAATGGTATTACAAAGTCACAAATGTAGAACTGATGACAAGAACCAGACAAGTGCCAGTGGAAGAAGAAATGAGAAAAAGATGCTGGTGATGGATACAACACACATTGAGGAAACCTGTTGATAGCATTACAAGGTGGTCCTTGTTCTGAAATCCGCAGGGAAAGATAGGCAGAGGTAGACTAAAAAATACACGGAGAAGAGAGCTGGAGACAAATGAAACTGATAAAGAAAACATGGAAAGAACTTGAGCTGTTGTCATGTGACAGGAGGACTTGGCATGTGTTTGTTGAAATCCTATGTTGTCATGTGACAGGAGGACATGGTATGTGTTTGTTGAAGTCCTATGTTGACATGTGACAGGAGGACTTCACATGTGTTTGTTGAAAGCATATGTTGACATGTGACAGGAGGACTTTGCTCTGTGTTTGTTGAAAGCCTATGTTGACATGTGACAGGAGGATTTGGTCTGTTTTTGTTGAAGGCCTATGTTGACATGTGACAGGAGGACTTGGTCTGTGTTTGTTGAAGGCCTATGTTGACATGTGACAGGAGGACTTGGTTTGTGTTTGGTGAAGGCTCATGTTGGCATGTGACAGGAGGACTTGGTATGTTTTTGTTGAAGGCCTATGTTGACATGTGACAGGAGGACTTCGCATGTGTTTGTTGAAGGCCTATGTTGACATGTGACCGGAGGATTTGGTATGTGTTTGTTGAAGGCCTATGTTGACATGTGACAGGAGGACTTGGTTTGTGTTTGGTGAAGGCTCATGTTGACATGTGACAGGAGGACTTGGCATGTGTTTGCTGAAGGCCTATGCTCCTTGGAGAGATAAAGAGTATATAATTATTGACCACCAATCACAAACACTTTAATCAGTCACCATTTAGCAGCTTCAGAACACATACAAATTCTTCAACTTGGCATTGGCTGCTAAAGCAACAACCTCTTGTTAAGAAGAACTAGTCTAAACTTTCAAAGTCACTTTTTGTAAGTGCATTGTTATGTCAGTAAGTATTTTACTGTGATTTCACAACTATAGATTATATTGTTATGTCAGTAAGTATTTTACTGTGATTTCACAACTATAGATTATATTGTTATGTCAGTAAGTATTTTACTGTGATTTCACAACTATAGATTATATTGTTATGTCAGTAAGTATTTTACTGTGATTTCACAACTATAGATTATATTGTTATGTCAGTAAGTATTTTACTGTGATTTCACAACTATAGATTATATTGTTATGTCAGTAAGTATTTTACTGTGATTTCACAACTATAGATTATATTGTTATGTCAGTAAGTATTTTACTGTGATTTCACAACTATAGATTATATTGTTATGTCAGTAAGTATTTTTACTGTGATTTCACAACTATAGATTATATTGTTATGTCAGTAAGTATTTTACTGTGATTTCACAACTATAGATTATATTGTTATGTCAGTAAGTATTTTACTGTGATTTCACAACTATAGATTATATTGTTATGTCAGTAAGTATTTTACTGTGATTTCACAACTATAGATTATATTGTTATGTCAGTAAGTATTTTACTGTGATTTCACAACTATAGATTATATTGTTATGTCAGTAAGTATTTTACTGTGATTACACAACTATAGATTATATTGTTATGTCAGTAAGTATTTTACTGTGATTTCACAACTATAGATTATATTGTTATGTCAGTAAGTATTTTACTGTGATTTCACAACTATAGATTATATTGTTATGTCAGTAAGTATTTTAATGTGATTACACAACTATAGATTATATTGTTATGTCAGTAAGTATTTTACTGTGATTTCACAACTATAGATTATATTGTTATGTCAGTAAGTATTTTACTGTGATTTCACAACTATAGATTATATTGTTATGTCAGTAAGTATTTTACTGTGATTTCACAACTATAGATTATATTGTTATGTCAGTAAGTATTTTACTGTGATTTCACAACTATAGATTATATTGTTATGTCAGTAAGTATTTTACTGTGATTTCACAACTATAGATTATATTGTTATGTCAGTAAGTATTTTACTGTGATTACACAACTATAGATTATATTGTTATGTCAGTAAGTATTTTACTGTGATTTCACAACTATAGATTATATTGTTATGTCAGTGAGTATTTTACTATGATTTCACAACTATAGATTATATTGTTATGTCAGTAAGTATTTTACTGTGATTTCACAACTATAGATTATATTGTTATGTCAGTAAGTATTTTACTGTGATTTCACAACTATAGATTATATTGTTATGTCAGTAAGTATTTTACTGTGATTTCACAACTATAGATTATATTGTTATGTCAGTAAGTATTTTACTGTGATTTCACAACTATAGATTATATTGTTTTTGTTTCAAACATTCTTGTACTTTATAATAGCTGCTTGTCAAAATGCAATAAAGAATTGGTCAGAATGTGTGTAATCATTGTCAAAATGTGTGTAATCATTGTCAAAATGTGTGTAATCATTGTCAAAATGTGTGTAATCATTGTCAAAATGTGTGTAATCATTGTCAAAATGTGTGTAATCATTGTCAAAATGCAATAAAGAATTGATCAGAATGTGTGTAATCATTGTCAAAATGCAATAAAGAATTGGTCAGAATGTGTGTAATCATTGTCAAAATGCAACAAAGAATTGGTCAGAATGTGTGTAATCATTGTCAAAATGCAATAAAGAATTGGTCAGAATGTGTGTAATCATTGTCAAAATGCAATAAAGAATTGGTCAGAATGTGTGTAATCATTGTCAAAATGCAATAAAGAATTGGTCAGAATGTGTGTAATCATTGTCAAAATGCAATAAAGAATTGGTCAGAATGTGTGTAATCATTGTCAAAATGTAATAAAGAATTGGTCAGAATGTGTGTAATCATTGTCAAAATGCAATAGTCAAAATGCAATAAAGAATTGGTCAGAATGTGTGTAATCATTGTCAAAATGCAATAAAGAATTGGTCAGAATGTGTGTAATCATTGTCAAAATGCAATAAAGAATTGGTCAGAATGTGTGTAATCATTGTCAAAATGCAATAAAGAATTGGTCAGAATGTGTGTAATCATTGTCAAAATGCAATAAAGAATTGGTCAGAATGTGTGTAATCATTGTCAAAATGCAATAAAGAATTGGTCAGAATGTGTGTAATCATTGTCAAAATGTAATAAAGAATTGGTCAGAATGTGTGTAATCATTGTCAAAATGCAATAAAGAATTGGTCAGAATGTGTGTAATCATTGTCAAAATGCAATAAAGAATTGGTCAGAATGTGTGTAATCATTGTCAAAATGCAATAAAGAATTGGTCAGAATGTGTGTAATCATTGTCAAAATGCAATAAAGAATTGGTCAGAATGTGTGTAATCATTGTCAAAATGCAATAAAGAATTGGTCAGAATGTGTGTAATCATTGTCAAAATGCAATAAAGAATTGGTCAGAATGTGTGTAATCATTGTCAAAATGCAATAAAGAATTGGTCAGAATGTGTGTAATCATTGTCAAAATGCAATAAAGAATTGGTCAGAATGTGTGTAATCATTGTCAAAATGCAATAAAGAATTGGTCAGAATGTGTGTAATCATTGTCAAAATGCAATAAAGAATTGGTCAGAATGTGTGTAATCATTGTCAAAATGCAATAAAGAATTGGTCAGAATGTGTGTAATCATTGTCAAAATGCAATAAAGAATTGGTCAGAATGTGTGTAATCATTTAAATATATCATGTACTGTAATCAAAATCCAGATTCTGATGAATGTAAGCAGGAGTATAATGGAGGCTTCCAGAATCAAGATGCTAATACTGAGGTGTTTATGTTATATGTACAATTGTTTACTCAAACTATATCAGACAGTTAATTAGCCTTAAATGTTGTATGTACCGTTGTTTAAAAAAACTATATCAGCCAGTTTTTCTTCTTTAATCCTTAGCGCCTGACCATCAAAGCAGTCAGTGGCCATCACGCCTGGTGGTGTCTTGTAGGGCAACAACAAATTGATTTCACTTTGCTCGGTCGGTTGCCATCCTTCATTCAGTGCCCCAACTCTGGTTCATTCTTTGCATCTCAGCCTCCACAGTCCTCTGCCAAGTTGTTTTTGGTCAGCCTCTCTTTTGTTTTCCTTACTGGGTCCTTAGCATAGCTGTTCTTGTGATGGCATCGGGGTCTCTTCTGAGGACATGGCCAACCCAGCTCCAGCGTCTGCCAGCTATGATGGTGTGCATGTCCTCTTGCTTGCTCTGAGTAAGCAGATCTTGCTTGGTGATGGTATTCGGGCCAAAAGATTTGGTGAATTTTTCTTAGGCATGTTGTGTGAAAAGCGGACAATTTTGACATTTCCTTCTCTGCAACTCTCCAGCATTCCACGCCATAGAGAAGCACAGAAAGCACACAGTTCTGATATAATCATAATTTTGTGTTTGTGCTGTACTGAGAGGACTTCCAGATGTTGTTTAGACTAAAAAAGGCTGTTCTTGCTTTGTTCATTCTGTTGTTGATGTCTTTGTTTGCTCCGCCATCTGGTGTTACTATGCATCCTAGGTATGTGAAGGTGTCTGTTTGTTCCAGTTGCTGATTCCTTACTGATATGGGCTCAGGGTTGCTCACATTAAGCGTCATGACCTCTTGACTTCTTTAGATTGATGTTCAAGCCCACCTGCTGGCTATACTTATTAAGTCTATCTGTTTTTTCCTGGATGTGTTGATGTGATTGTGCTAGTAATGCAATGTCATCTGCATATTCCAGATCATCCAATGTAGAAAATGTAGTCCATCTTATTTCTCTTGGACTGCCCTCTGTTGTCTGGCGCATCACCCAGTCTATGACTGTTAAAAATAGAGTGGTTGATAAGGGGCATCCCTGTTGTACTCCTGTCTTCACTTCAAAGGTTAGGTTGCTCTGCCCAACACTACACGTAAAGTTGGCATAGAGGCTTTTTATGGTTGACACTATGCAGCTTGGAATTCCATAAGCCCTCAGTATTTTCCATAAACTGTCCCTATGTATACTGTCGAAAGCCTTTTCAAAATCAATGAAATTAATGTACAGCTGTCTTTACCATTCTGAGCACTGCTCTATAATGTTCCTGAGGGTAAATATATGATCTACCCATCTTCTGTTTTTTCTAAATCCTGCTTGTTCTTTCCTCAGTTTTGTCTACTGTTTTTAAAATTCTCTGTATAATTATCTTGCCTAGTATTTTGCTGGGAACTGAGAGAAGAGTGATTCCTTTCCAATTATTGCAGTCTGCAAGATCTCCCTTCTTGGGCAATTTGACAATTATTCCTTTGTTCCACTCTGTTGGTGTTGTCCCTGTTTTCCAGACTTGTGCGAATAGTGGTTTTAATTGTTCTGCTGCTAGCTCAGGGTCTGTCTTAAATAGCTCTGCATTTAAGTTATCATGGCCATGAGCTTTTCCATGCTTTAACCCTTTGATTGCTGTGATGATTTCTTCTTTTCGTGGAATGTCTGTATTAACATCTAGATCGTTTTCATCCTCAAGAACATTCAATTGTGTCTCTGGTGGTTCCTTGTTCAGAGTTTCTCTGAAATGCTCTGCCCATCTTGTTTCCTGTCCCTCTGCTGTTGTGATGAGATTTCCTTGCTTATCTCTTACTAATGTAATATTGTTTGCACATCGTTTTCCGCTGATGAATTTAGTTATTTTGGATACTGTGCTTTGTTCATTTCTCAGTGCTGCCTCTTCTGCCTGTCTTGCAAGATCGTCTAGGAAATTCCTTTTGTTGGTTCGGGTTTGGAGCTTAACTTTCTTGTCCAGCTGACTGTACTATTCGCTATATAGTTGCTTTAAAATGGGGGACTTTGCTTCTGTTTTCTTTCTTTACATTTCCTTTCTCATCGTTATGGTGTTTAATGTTTCTGGTGTTATCCAGTCTTGCTTCTTCCTTTCCTGGAATCCCAAGCATGACTTGGGGCTTTCCTTATATATTGTTGAAATGGTGTTGAATTTCTGGTCTATATCATCAGTCAATGTCTTTTCCTGACTTTTGGCAAATTGATATCGTTTCTTTATGTCAGCTGCAAAAGCTTTTCTGGTAAGGGGGTCCTTCAATTTGCTGATGTCAAACCTTTTCTGTGTAGTTACAGTTGGTCCAGCCGTTCTTAGTTTCACTTTCAGTTTTTCTACTACTAAATGGTGATCACTTCCCACATCTGCACCTCTTGTTACCTTCACATCTTGTAATGCATGTCACCATCTACTATTTATCATGATGTGGTCTATCTGATTTCTGTCCTGACCATTTGGTGATTTCCATGTTAATTTGTAAATTTCTTTGTATGGGAAAAGTTATATGTACCATTGTTTACACAACTATATCAGACAGTTAATTCACCTTAAATGTTGTATGTACCGTTGTTTAGAAAAACTATATCAGCCAGTTATTTATCCATATGTTGTATATTCCGTTGTTTAGACAAAGTATATCAGCCAATTACATAGCCTTAAATGATGTATGTATCATTGTTTAAACAAACTATATCAGCCAGTTAATTAGCCTGTTATGCTGTATTTATTTTTTTTTTTTAGATAAACTATATCAGAAAGTTAATTAACCTTATATATTGGATGATGTACCATTGTTTAGAGAAACTATAACAGACAGTTAATTCACCTTACATGTTGTATTTACCGTTGTTTAGACAAAATATATCAGACAGTTAATTAACCATATAAATTGTATGCACCATTGTTTAGACTCAAACACACACATAGTAGAGAACTGGATACAAAATTCAAAGATATGAGTCAGTCATGGAGACACCTTGAGCTGATAGTATACAACAAGAGGAGTTGGCAGACATTTGTTGAAGACCTAGGCTGTTTAGGGAGCTAGAAGTGATAATGATGATGTGTCATAAATGCCTGGATTGATCAAAATTTGTTTCAGGCTGATTGTGACAACAGCTGTACTAAAACTGAGATACAGTATACTGACTTATTGGACATGTCAGAAAGTCAACAACAGTTATGCTTATTTGGAGATGAAAAAGGTATGTATAATAGCAATGTTATTATTTTAAATTCATATTTTGGCTACATTAGTTTACATGATTTAAATATCTGTATAGTATAACATTTAATACTAAGCAGTGAGTGGGGCCTTTCTTAGAGAATTATTTACAAACTTTAATTAAACTTGCTTAATATGTACATAAGTATATGAGGAGAACTGCCGTAAGACGGGGGTAAAACAGTTGTATGTACATTTATTTATTTTTATTTTATTAATTTTTTTATTTTAATTTCTTTATTTTTTTTAAATTTTATTTATTTATGTTTTTAAATTTATTTTTTTATTTATTTGTTTTGTTTATTTATTTCATTAAAATTTTTTTTTTTCCTCACTCTTTTCCAGTCCTTGTTTTCATTATTTCTTATTTTTTGTTTTTATTGTACTATCGACTTCTGCTTTCCGGTTTAGTGGCAGCCATCTTGGTTTACATGTGACTGGACAGAAGGGAGTTTTTTTGTTTTCTCTTATTTTTATAGTTTCATGTTCTCCACTTAATTCTCATTTTCTTTCCCTCCTGTCTCTTGTTTGTCTGTCCTTGATGAAGGCCTTGTGGCCAAAACGTAGGTTTTTCTTGTCCTTTCTCCTTGTAAGACGTATTACTTTTTGTGTGTGTGTGTGTGTTCCCCCCCCCCCTCCCCCCTCATTCGACTAATATGTACATAATGAAGTTAGAGGCTGTTACTGCAGTAACCAGGGTAGTTATTGTGTCACACTGTCAGTCCGTGCTTTTAAAGGTTCAAAATGGATGTCTGTTGCATGAATAGAAAACATTTATAGAGGCCTTGAATCTTCAGAAGCTGGTGTGAATCTACTGTACAAGTCATTCAGGTGTATGACATGGCAATAAGAGTGCTGACAGACTAGCTTGAAGTTCACCCATAGCTGTGACACTGGTCCTGCACAAGGGAGAGATACTGAGGACAATTAATGATCATCTATTAGAAAACAACACTGCAATAGATGAATCAACAAAGCTAAGATAGCTGGAATGTGGCACCAAACATAAGACTAGCAGGTTTGACTTATTAGAGTCATGCAGCCGACATGTACAAGGGGATTGACATAAGTCTTGGGCCTGACCATGAAGGAGTCACAGGAGGAAGATTAAAATTGGCACATTTAAAGTTCATCATATTTGTACTGAATGTGTAAATTACGCGTTTGTTTCTTCAATGTGTTTTCCCGCTACGGTGCACGGCGCAATGTACCCTATTGACTGGATCTGCTGCTCCAAAGATTTGACAAAACAATGGAAAAGGAGGAGGCCAGAGCTGTGATAAAATTTCTGATGTTTCAGGGAAAAACACCTACATTTTTTGGAGACCATGGTGACAGTAGATGCATACCTGTCAACCTGTACGAATTTTTCGTACATTGTACGGATTTTTGATACTTTTAGCAGTGTACGGCCGTACAGACTCATTGTACGGATTTTTCTCCTCCTCCCAAAAAAAAAATTTTTTTTTTTTTTTTTTTTATTTTAAAAATATTTTCCAACCCAAGTTTTTTTAAATTTTAAATCAGAAAATATTTTCTAGCCAGAATTTTTTTTTAACCAATCTTTTTAATTCCGGGAATCTCGGTGTCTGTTTTTAAACTGAGGTCTCTCCCAGCAACCAATCAAATCCTTTTATACCCAACAATTTGGCAAAAACTTTGAATTCGGACTCAAACACTTTCGGTTTTCAGCGTGACATGATTTATTTTTAAAGTTACCTGTTATCAATGACCACGCTTGCTTGCCTCCACACTTCGACGCCATTTTGTTTAAAAAAGCTAAGTACTTATAACTTGGTTAAATATTGCTGTTGTTTTGCTTTGTTGCAATTTAATCGCTGTCTTAATCTTTCCAGTTATGTCTTGCCCTTCAATATATTTCCGATAAATTGTCATAATATTCAGTGTAGGCCCTACATAACTAGAAAAAAAAAGTTTGTTTGTGTTGAGTAGGCCTACTTTATTCCAGCGCTCGAGATTCGCTGCTTTATTTTTTGATAAAGTGGCAATCTGTTATCACTGGTCTAGGCTACCAAAAGCTTGCAGGTCATGGTAAGTTTCAGGTCGAATGGGTTAAACTCTTTCTTGGCATTGTAGATGCATCCAAGTTAGGATCAACAACCAAGTCATCATTCAGCGACTGCTGACACTCCCTCACAGCAATGCTGACTGCGAAAGATCATTTTTCAATGATGAAAAAAATCCACACAGACTGCAGGAGGTCCATGAATGCAGACACACTCACTTCTATTTTACAGTGTAAAATTAACATTGATACATGCTGTGCAGACTTTAAGCCCACAAATGCAAATCTGTAAAGTGCTAAAAGTGCATGTGTTGATTATAATACAAAACACTGTACATCGAAAGAATTGTGTACCTCATGATCACTAAGTTTTTTTATATGTAAAGAACAGCATGAGACTATTAGCATGTTTTATATCACAATAATTCAAATGCTAATAGATTTGTATTGGTCATTTCTCATTTTAAAACTGTATTGCGTATAATTTATTAATATATTTTTTGCGTAAGGATTTTTGGGTGTTTGTAAGGATTTTTTTGGTCCGGCGTACAGATTTTTGTCTCAGGAGGTTGACAGGTATGGTAGATGAGACTTGGGTACACCATTATGACCCCGAATCCAAAATTGCCAGCATGCAATGGAAAACCCATGGCTCCCCAACACCTGTCAAGCCGAGGGCGCAGAAATCTGCAGGAAAAGTGATGCTGACTGTTTTTTGGGATGGCAAAGGTGTCCTTTTGAAAGATTATCTGCCTCGTGGCAACACAGTTAATGGACAGTACTATGCAGATCTTCTCACCAAACTAAGAAAGGTTGTGACCAGGAAACGAGGGATAACGCGCACTCAAAATGTTCCTTTGCTTCAAGACAATGCGCCCTCTCACAAAGCACGGTTTGTGCAGCTAGCAGCCAACGATTTGAATATTGAAATTCTTCCACACCCACCATATTCTCCAGATTTGGCTCACAGACCCCATATTCTCCAGATTTGGCTCCATTAGACATTTTTCTATTCCCAAATCTTAAAAAACAGCTAAAAGGAAATCATTTTGACAGCGATGAAGAGGTTATACTGGCATGTGATGACTGGTTTAGTTTGAAAAATAGGGTGTTCTACTCCCAAGGTCTTTTCAAGGTCAAGCAGAGATGGCAGAAGTGTGTCAATTCAGACGGTGGCTATATTGAAAAGGAATAAACACTCTACAAAATTTCAGCTCTCTGTAACATGCCGTTCATGGTCAGGCCCAAGACTTATGTCAATCCCCTTGTATACAGCCAGGATGCTACAGTACAGTAAGCATTCATTACACTTCAACATTTGCTGAGGAAGACTTAGCACCAATAGGTTTGCCTGGATTGCAATATGTTGATCCTGAATAACAATCACAAATTTATCAGGAAATTGTGCTTATGTGTTTGTTACTACATTTTGCTAACAAATTTTAACTACACATATAAAACATCTTCTTCTTTGATCCATAACCGTCAAAGCAGTCAGCGGCCATCACGCCTGGTGGCATCCTGTAAGGCAGCAACAAATTGCTTCCACTTTGCTTGGTCAGCGGCCATCCTTCATACAGTGCCCCAACTCTGGTTCATTCTTTGCATCTCAGCTTCCACAGTTCTTCGCCAAGTTGTTTTTGGTCAGCCTCTCTTTCGCTTTCCCTTGGGGGTCCATAACATAGCTGTTCTTGTGATGGTATCAGGGTCCCTTCTGAGGACGTGGCCAACCCAACTCCAGCGTCTGCCAGCTATGATGGTGTGTATGTCCTCCTGGTTACTCCGAATAAGTAGTTCTTGGTTGCTGATGGTTTTTGGCCAAAAGATTTGGAGAATTTTCCTTAGGCAGATTGTGTGGAAGGAGGACAGTTTCGACATTTCCTTTACTCTCCAACATTCCGCACCGTAGAGAAGCACAGAAAGTACAGCTCTCATACAGTCTTAATTTGGTGTTTGTGCTGTTCTGGGAAGACTTCCAAATGTTGTTGAGAATAGCAAAGGCTGTTCTCGCTTTATTCATTCTGTTGTTAATGTCCTTGCTTGATCCGCCATCAGGTGTTACTATGCATCCTAGGTAAGTAAATGTGTCTGTCTGTCGTAACTTCTGGTTCCTTACTGTTATTGGCTCAGGATTGCCCACATTTAGTAATAAAATATAAGACATGCAATTCATTATTTATCTTTGCTCATTATTATTATTATTACAGGTGTTTATTCTTGTCACCTGTGCAACACTCATTTCTTCCATCTTGATGTCCTGGATACACATATGACAACAGTACACAGAGATGGAGGCTGGGAGTTTGATAATAAATGCAGTGATCTTCAGAATGTGTTACCACAGGACAGTGGAAATAACATGAGTGAAGCAGTGAATAAGATTGAAGATGCCACTTTTACTGATGTAGCAAGAGAAGATAGCATCAACCTGAGACTCACTTGTAATGAAGCATCTGTGAACCTCATCAACAGTCAGGAAAGGACTGCTAAAATGTTTGACAACTTACACAGTAATACATCAGTTTGTAAAAATCAATTCTGTAACATAAATTGTAGTAAACCATTTTCTGCCAGTGAGATAAATGCTCAATTTCGTGTGACCGACAGAGCTGTTGATACATGCAGTGATTTAAGCATTCAGTCTCACATGAAACTAACAGAAACTAAGTCCTACAAATGTGATATTTGTGGTGTATTATTTACTGTGAAAGATAACCTACAGCAACATAAAAGAATACATACAAGAGAAAAGCCTTACAAGTGTGATGTTTGTGGAGCAGCATTTACTCAGAAAAGTCCCCTACAAAGACATATAAGAATACATACAGGAGAGAAGCCTTACAAGTGTGATCTCTGTGGCGCAGCATTTACTCAGAAAAGTCCTCTACAAAGACATAAAAGAATACATGCAGGTGATACTAATAGACCTTACAAGTGTGATGTCTGTGGTGCAGCATTTACTCAGAAAGGCACTCTACAGAGTCATAAAAGAACACATAAAGGAGAGAAGCCTTACATGTGTGATGTCTGTGATGCAGCATTTACTGTAAGCTGTAATCTAAAGAATCATAAATGAATACATGCAGGAGAGAAGCCTTACAAGTGTGATGTTTGTGGTGCAGCATTTACTTAGAAAGGTACTCTACAGAGTAATAAAAGAACACATACAGGAGAGAAGCCTTACAAGTGTGATGTTTGTGGAGCAGCATTTACTGTCAGCATTAATCTACAAAAACATAAAAGAATACATACAGGAGAGAAGCCCTACAAGTGTGATGTTTGTGGAGCAGCATTCACTGAGAATGGTAGTCTACAAAGTCACACAAGAATACATACAGGAGAGAAGCCTTACAAGTGTGATGTTTGTGGAGCAGCATTTACTCTTACAGGTACCCTACAAAGACATAAAAGAATTCATACAGGAGAGAAGCCGTACAAGTGTGATGTTTGTGTTGCAGCATTTACTCTCAGCCATCATCTACAAAAACATAAAAGAATCCATACAGGAGAAAAGCCCTACAAGTGTGATGTTTGTGGAGCAGCATTTACTGAGAATGGTTGTCTACAAAGTCATAAAAGAATACATACAGGAGAGAAGCCCTACAAATGTGATGTTTGAGGAGTAGCATTTACTCAGACAGGTAAACTACAAATTCATAAAAGAATACATACAGGAGAGAAGCCTTACAAGTGTGATGTCTGTGGTGCTGCATTTACTTGGAGCAGATGTCTACAATATCATAAAAGAATACGTACAAGAGAGAAGCCTTACAAGTGGGTTGTTTGTGGTGCAGCATTTACTCAGATAGGTCACCTAGAAAGACATAAAAGAATACATACAGGAAATAAAACTATATAAGTGTTATGTCTGTGGTGCTGCATTTACTGAGAGTGGTAGTCAACAAAGACATAAAATTATACATAGCTTAGTGTGAGTGATAGTGCTGCTGCTGCTTGTAGTGATTTAATCATTCAGTCTCACAAGATAATAGAGGAAGACAAATCCTACAAGTGTGATATTTATGGTGTATCATTTATTGAGAAAGATGACCTACAACAACGTACAAGAATACATACAGGAGAGAATCCTTATTGGCATGATGTTTGCGATGCAGAATGTCACAGAATCGCCTCCCTTGCTTTGCAGTAGTGGTCCAATAGTTGCCAAAACTCAAGAGTATCTAAAATGGGTCTTCAAAGGTGTCTACCTTCGCATTATATTACTCTTGGTGGAGTTGTAGATAGAAGGATAATGATGCTTCTATCTCACTGAGTTTTCATAAGATATTTTCAGAAGTCAAGAACAATGCTGTGTTGGGCAGGGCAATTGTTAACTTATATCTGATTCACCACCTTTTATGAAGATTTATGCAACGATTAATTTCAGCTCGTTCAAGCCCCACCCCGATTTACTCAGTGGAATTCTTCTAATTATTATAAAGCTCAACTTTGGGACTGTTTGGCAAGGAAGAATATTCCAGCACCTCTGATTCATGCTATACAGAGCTTCTACAAGTCTTGCAGAAATTATGTGAGGACAGCAAACCATAAGTCAGAAGAGTTCAGGACCACCACTGGTGTAAGACAAGGTGATATCCTATCACCTTACCTCTTCATACTCCTTATGGACGATGTCATCAAGGCATGTAAGGAGAGAACAAGAAAGTATTCAGTGGGATACTGGAAGATGAGACAGGTCTATATTTCAGAGCTGGCATTTGCTGATGATGTTGCCCTGATTGCTAAATCAGAGGCACATCTCCAATCCAACCTGCAAGTCTGGAAGGAAGAGCTGGAGAAGAGAGGGATGGTCATAAGCAGCTCTAAAACAAAATCCATGGCACTAACCAAACAAACGGCACAAAAAGTTTACCAATTAGCTAAAATCAAACATTTCGTAGATGAGGAGACACAAAAAATATTCCATGCATCCCAAATACAAACACAACTAGACTATTGTTCCACAATTTGGGATGGCTGCTCCATGTCCAACACTAAAAGACTATTCATTACAAAAACGTGCAGTGCTCCTAGTTTCAGACAAAAACCTCACACAGTATGTAGACCCATATACATATCTTAATATATTACCCCTAAGAAAGCGCTTTCTCTTCAACAAAGACAAATTTATTCACAAAATCTTATCACAGAATGCTCCAACGTATCTGTGGCCTATTTTCAAATACAGCAGAAGATGCAGTCAACACTTAAATAAATTACACATGCCCAAGCCTAGGCTCAACTTATTCAAGAATAGTTTAGCTTTTTCTGCTGCTCATCTGTGGAATAATCTTCCACACAATCTAAAAAACATGCTTAGTCCATATTCATTCAATCACAGACTTTTCAAAAACATCATGAGT
Source organism: Oreohelix idahoensis (assembly GCA_024509875.1). NCBI lineage: Eukaryota > Metazoa > Mollusca > Gastropoda > Stylommatophora > Oreohelicidae > Oreohelix > Oreohelix idahoensis. The sequence continues at coordinate 160,111 of JAMPIV010008269.1, read as the reverse complement.
GCAGCTTATATGCCACCCTAATTTAGTTATGTTCTTAAATAATTACATAACATCATATGTAGGTTTTAAAGATAATTGTGCCCTGTTTAGTATTAATTATGATAAGGTACTCTAAATTTGTGTAACTGTTATTGTACTGTTACAATGTTGGGATTTTATTTTAATGTATTTTATTTTATTTTATTATTTAAGTAATATTTAAGATGTGAGAATAAATGGATTCAGTATGAAAGATGAGAGAAAGGAAGGGCAGAATGTTAGACGGGCCTGTGTGCCCAATTCTAAACCCTTTGAAAATAAAGTTCATTCATTTATTCGTTTGTTTGTTTCTGCTCCCTCTAATGTTTTTGTTCTTTGCAGATAGCTGACTTTAAAATCCACACCTCCGCCAGCCGTGGAGGCAATTGTGAAAGTAACAAAGAGAAGACAAATTATTCCGTTTGTTCCGTCGCACATTACAACTAAGGACACACACTGAAGCCGACGACCGCACCATAGAGAAGCGCAAAAAGCACACAGCTCTGTTATAATCTTCATTTTGTGCTTGTGCTGTATTGAGAGGACTTCCAGATGTTGTTTAGACTAAAAAAGGCTGTTTTTGCTTTGTTCACTCTGTTGTTGATGTCTTTGCTTGCTTCGCCGTCTGGTGTTACTATGCATCCTAGGTATGTGAAGGTGTCTGTCTGTACCAGTTGCTGATTCCTTACTGATATGGGCTCAGGGTTGCTCACATTGAGCGTCATGATCTCTGACTTCTTTAAAATGATGTTCAAGCCCACCTGCTGGCTATACTTATTGAGTCTATCCGTTTTTTCCTGGATGTGTTGATGTGAATGTGTTAGTAGTGCAATGTCATCTGCATATTCCAGATCTTCCAATGTGGAAAATGTAGTCCATCTTATTCCTCTTGGACTGCCCTCTGTTGTCTGGCACATTACCCAGTCTATGACTTAAAAATAGAGTGGTTGATAAGGAGCATCCCTGTCGTACTTCTGTCTTCACCTCAAAGGTTAGGTTGCTCTGCCCAACACTACACATAAAGTTGGCATAGAGGCTTTTTATGATTGACACTATGCAGCTTGGAATTCCATATGCCCTCAGTATTTTCCATAAACTGTCCCTATGTATACTGTGAAAAGCCTTTTCAAAATCAACGAAGTTGATGTACAGCTGTCTTTGCCATTCTGAGCACTGCTCTATAATGTTCCTGAGGGTAAATATATGATCTACACATCTTCTGTATTTCTAAATCCTGCTTGTTCTTTCCTCAGTTTGTGGTCTACTGCTTTTGAAATTCTCTGTATAACTATCCTGTCTAGTATTATGCTGGGAACTGAGATAAGAGTGATTCCTCTCCAATTATTGCAGTCTGCAAGATCTCCCTTCTTGGGCAATTTGACAATTATTCCTTTGTTCCACTCTGTTGGTGTTGTCCCCATTTTCCAGACTTGTGCAAATAGTGGTTCCAATAGTTCTGCTGCTAGCTCAGGGTCTGTCTTAAATAGCTCTGCATTTAAGTTGGCATAGCCTGGAGTTTTTCCATTCTTTAACCCTTTGATTGCTGTGATGATTTCTTCTTTTCGTGGAATGTCTGTATTAACATCTAGATCGTTTTCAGCCTCAGGAACATTCAATTGTATCTCTGGTGTTTCCTTGTTCAGAGTTTCTCTGAAATGCTCTGCCCATCTTGTTTCCTGTCCCTCTGCTGTCATGATAAGATTTCCTTGCTTATCTCTTACTAATGTCATATTGTTTGCACCTCGTTTCCCACTGATGAATTTAGTTATTTTGCATACTGTGCTTTGTTCATTTCTCAGTGCTGCCTCGTCTGCCTGTCTTGCAAGATCGTCTAGGAAATTCCTTTTGTTGGCTCGGGTTTGGCGCTTAACTTTCTTGTCCAGCTGGCTGTACTGTTCGCTATATAGTTGATTTAACCTGGGGGACTTCTGTTTTCTTTCTTTTTATTTCCTTTCTCACCGTTATGGTGTTTAATGTTTCTGGTGTTATCCAGTCTTGCTTCTTCCTTTCCTGGAATCCCAAGCATGACTTGCTGCTTTCCTTATATACTGTTGATATGGTGTTAAATTTCTGGTCTATATCATCAGTCAATGTCTTTTCCTGACTTTTGCCAAATTGATATCGTTTCTTTATGTCACCTGAAAAAGCTTTTCTGGTAAGGGGGTCCTTCAATTTGCTGATGTCAAACCTTTTATGTGTAGTTACAGTTGGTCCAGCCCTTCTTAGTTTTACTTTCAGTTTTGCTACTACTAAATGGTGATCACTTCCCACATCTGCACCTCTTCTTAACTTCACATCTTGTAATGCATGTCTCCATCTACCTTTAATCATGATGTGGTCTATCTGGTTTCTATCCCGACCATTTGGTGATTCCCGTGTTAATTTGTGAATTTCCTTATGTGGGAAAAGTGTTCATACCTCTACACCTCACGGTAGAAGGGGACCGACTAAGTAAGTAAGTAAGGGAAAAGTGTTCCTCCAATGACCAGGTTGTTAGTGCTACAGAAACTTGCCATCATCGGCGTCAATACCTTGTCGAGGTGTGGCGGCTTGCGTACACTGATTACCCCCAGAGCTATGCCAGCGGTAGTTTTACTCCTGGAAGGTTCTACCAAGCTGGACAGGTTTGCGCGGGCAGGGGTCAGACTAAAGCAGACACCCTGGTCCTCCAGGTTGGGGGTTTTAGCATAGGGCTGACACCCCTGTCTATATAAAAAGAAATGAAGTTACGGAAACAACAATACATGAACAAACTTTGCTGCGGGACGGACATCTGGAGTCTGAGGCTCGTATGACTATTAGTGGTGAAAGCCAAAAGGAAGCCACTGACATGAAAACGGACGTCCTGTCCACAAAACATGATACAAGAATAGGATTTTGGAATGTCAGGACAATGAACTAGACGGGTAAACTAAAACAGGTCACGACAGAAATGAGAAACTATAGGTTACACATTCTAGAGATAAGCGAGAGCAGATGGACAGGGGCAGGAAATATTAAAACAGCAACAGTGGGAGATTTTATTAAATTATGTTATTATGTAAGTATAGTGATGGCAGATGGATATCCAGGTGTATCATATGATACCATGATAGTATGCCAGTAAAGAGTTCTGGTCTTACCAGTAATACCACAGTCTTAGAAATAAGCTCTGGTGTATGGATATCATAGAAATAGTCAGACTGTGAAAATCCTGGCCCAGATGGTAAGAAGTAGTACCAGGATTTAAGGTGTCTCCTCCCTGTGACTATCTTATGATTAATTAATTTCTAGGAGATAAAAAAAATGAACATTTACTTTAAACACAAGTATAAAAAGTGAATAAGTCTTCAGGTACAAATATAATCTTTTAATATTTACATTAATCTTCTTTTTCTGCTATTTGGAAATGAGCATTAAAATATACACAAAATATTCACACCATTAATGTTATTTCTTAACTAATGTTTTGGTAGGATTGTCTGTCCTTGGGGAAAATTTATTTACTTGAAACAGTCATTCAGCAATGTTAATAAGTAGTATTGTCTTTTAGACTTTAGGATCTTGAACAATCTCCTCTTGTATAATAAAGTTAATGAATGCTGGAATCACTATTACTATATCACTGTTCTCTTAGTCCTGTGACTTTACACATTACTGTCATCATTTGACTGAATTCTATAATGATTTGAATACTGTTGTCGATTTGTTTCATATCACAAATATTGGCTGTTGGTTCATATATGGATTGTCAGTGTCTTAAGTGACACTTATCTTTGACTCTTGTTACTACTGACACTGAACTGTCACTTGTATTATCAGCATTGGCAGACCCAGCAATAGGGGTACCAATGACCAGCTGTAGTCCACTCTTTGGGGTCCTGCACTTTTGTGGGATTGCCTCTGATGAACAACCCAGGCTTCTGATACTTGACAGTCTGGTTTGAGTTATTACGTGGAACCTGAAACATCATATCAACCTTGGCTAGTATCTGGCTAGACTTGTAACTGACTAGCACAGATGTCAGACCAGTCAGTCATCAAATGTCACAGTTATACAATCATAGTAAGTAAGGACATCATTTCAGTGATACAGCAGAAGCATTAACATTTCAATTAATTGTAACTGACTAGCACAGATGTCAGACTAGTCAGTCATCAGATGTCAAAGTTGTAGTCATAGTAAGTAAGAACATCTTTTCAATGATACAGGATTAGTATTTACATTATAAGTATTAACCATCAAAATATTAAACACAGATCTTTTAATATTCCTGAATATGGTTGATAACTTCACATCCGGTACAAATTTAAATACTGATGCCATTCTTAGCATCTACACAAAATTAATACACATCATATACTACCCTGCAATAAAGAAGTTATATACATGATAGTTATCATAATTTCAGCTTACCCTCAGTCTTCAGAAACCAGACACTGGACTTGCAAATTCTGGAGATCTGCTCACAATTCAGATGTTAACGATAGAGTGGCAACCTCTGCATCCAGTCTGTCTCAAACTTCCTTTCAGTGTGTCGTTTCAATTTAGCGCTCCGCTCTTTTATTTGGCTCTGGCGAACGGCAGAGGGGTACTGACGTCACAGTCTAAAACTCGACCTGAAATTTCCTTCCCGAATGAGCGATTCCATAAGATCTATATGTTCCTTGAAACTTTCGCTTACTTATCCTCGGCTTATATACTATCCATCCCGTTCCACAATATCTTGTTTTATACAGCCGATATATCTCTACCTTCCTATCCATGTCTTTCCACAAACTGTCACTTCTTAATTTTACTATTTACAACAGATGTGGGTTTACATGATTTCAGCTTCAACTGAAGACACCAGAAATAGGCATTTATCTCAGTAAGTGATAAACTGCTACCATTGTTCTTTATATACAGTTATTCACAAACCTCCCCTGGAATCAAAGATAAAATCCTTTTCACAATAATTCCATTCTCCTAAACTGATATTCCTTCCAGCCGAGGGCCTGAATTCTACAAACAACGTATTTACATTCTCCATTTTGATTTCTAATGTTTATCATAGGCTCTGTTGGCCCGGTGCTTTGCGAGAAATGATTGGTCGGTAAAACTGCGCTAAGCCAAGTTGCAAGGTATTGGAACCAAATTTTGCGACACGGATAGACAGCAAAATGAAGGTGTAGCCATTATTCTACAGAAAGGAATGGAAAGGACATTACTGGAATGGAAACCCATCAACAACAGACTGATAAGATTAAGACTGAGAGGGAGATTCACCAATACTACAATAATACAATGCTACGCAACAACGAATGAAGCGATGAAGAGGTCAAGGATGAATTCTATCAACAACTGCAGAAAGAAATGGAAGACACACCAAGATATGATCTTATTACAGTAATGGGAGACTTCAATGCGAAAGTTGGTACACACGATACGTATAATGAAAGAGTAATGGGGAAATGCGGCAGCGGAACAGCAAACGAAAATGGGGATAATTTAATAAGTTTATGTAGCAATACTTGTCTATTGCCTCATTAATATTCGAAATGGCTGCCATGATCACATGACCTGAACACAAAACTAGGTCACCAAGTGACACCTATCCACTTTACATATCATCCTGAAGGTTTCATGTCAATCTGTTGACTCATTCGGTCTCAGTGTATTTTTAAATGTCATCACCCCAAATGGGACATTTTTGCTAAAAACCCTTGTTACTTTAAAGTAATTGCTACTGAGAAGCCTTGGTAAAATGTTAAAATGACTCAAGAGCCGCTTGCGAATCACACTTCTCCTTAACGAGTTAAGATCATTTGTTAGCAGCTTGAGAACCACTATCTGTCTTTCTTACTTCATTACAATCCTTTCCTTCACATAAAGCAAACATTCCCTACCCATACTGTCCGAGATCTTTCCAGGCCCGCATCGGGCTCATCAGTCACCTTCGTACCCATAGACTAACCTAACATATTCCTAAATAATTGGATGAACAGAGTGGTCTTCATCACCCGTGATGGACGAACAACAACACAATCCTTGGAGTTATTCGGAATATGCAGAGCCATTTCCAAACTCTACTACTCAACAAATAATCCGCACTACTTAAGCAAACCACAGAGTATGTCGGAACATTACAGAATCGTCTGAAAACTCTACTATTGAACAAATAATCCGCCCTACGAAAGCATACCACAAAGTGTATCGGAGCATTACAGAGTCATGCCAAATCTCTACTACTCAAATAATTCACCCTACTAAAGCAAACCGCAAAGTATATGGGAGCACTACAGAGTCATCCCAAAACGCTAAAGCTCGACGAAATACTCTCTCTTATATTTACTTAATAGACATGTTATTCTAACACTAGCTAATACTATCTAGGCGTTATATTATTACAGCTATTCTCTACAACAAAAATACCTCTTTTAAAAATCTAACATTTTTCCTAATTTATAATTTGTCTGTGTACTGGTTAATCCAGTACATAGACCTATAACAAAGACCTATAACAAACTCCTTCATTTTTAGTTCTCTAAAAATCAATGTCCTGATGATCTAATGAGAGCCTCTCTTAGTGGAAGTCACGTACAATCTCTATATCTATCTATCTGATAGATAGAGATATGCACATGTGCACCTGTCATAGCCAGGTGTTCACATGTGCACCTGTCATAGCCAGATGTGGAATTTAGGACGAGCTCTCAATATCTGACCAAATGCTCCTAAGGCGTGCGTAACACATAGCTTCTGACAACAAAAGTCCAGCTCCTGGCCTTCTCGTGGCGGCATCGTTTAATACTAACAGGAGAAGGGGCGAAGCGCGAGTGTCTGGAGCCTTAAAACCAGATTGCTCCGGGTATATTTGTGTATGTACCTGCAAGGATAAATGATCACTGTTTATAGTTACATTTAAATTCCTTTTCCTATAAATGTAATAAGATGTCACTCACAATTTCATTACTTTGTTTTTTGTGTTATTTTAGACTGCTCTCTGAAAGTGTGAGAACCATCGTATTAAACTTAAAATAGCTGTCACTCAAAGTTGCCAATAGCATACACTATACAATGCCTAGATGTGCAGCACTGAATGACCTGCTCCCAGTGCTACCAATAGCACGAGTTGACTGACAGCTCTCGACCTCCGGGTCAATTATGGTGAACCTATGTTTAGTTTTGCAACAATTAAATGTGAGAAAATATTAATGCACTTATTATTGTGCTTTCTAAGTTAGTTTTCTGTTTTATTATATTAATCTATATAACCTAAAGCAAAGCTGCAGACGGAGCATGCTGCCATGTTGTATTTTTCACTAATTCCCTATTATATGTTAATTTTATATATTATAACTCTGATGTAGCTATTCATCCGAAAACTGAGGATCGCCTATTAAAGTTACACTATATTCGGTAAAAACATAACAAATCGTGATTTGATTGTTAGATTGTCAGAACTGATGATTCTGTCAGTTTCTAAGTAACAATCAAATCACAATTTGGTTTGGTTTGGTTTTAAGGACTATCTTTATTGCATACGGACAACTCTATCAGTGCTCCGATCTCCTTCCTTAGATCATAACGGAGGATCTCATCACAGTGCACGAACTCCAAAACACCGGCGAGAATCCCAATGTGTGTATACAGGAATCACAGGAATATCAATATTTATGTGATGAATAGATTTCTAATTTTTAAATTTTGCCAGGGCAGCAGCCTGATACTACTGATAGGCCTGCTCTTTACGATTTCTAACTGCCATGGGATTTTTAACGTGCGGAACTTGCACACGGAACCTCTTATTTTTTGCTCTTGTCCGAGATGGCAAGGAATCCGATCTCACTACCCAGGAGACCAGATGGGAGTATAACATTATTAGGGCCAGTGGTTCTGAAAAAAAAAATATCCATTAATTATACTCCCTCAACGAGAATCGCGCGCAAATAAATATTAGTAAATCAAAATGTATGTTAATATTAACCAGACAAAAATTGCAAATCTTGCAGAGACCAGCACTTCAGCTCTAAATTGGAACATCACAAATTGAAAATGTTATTGAATATAATACTCTAGGTCTAACTGTTGACCAACACCTAAGTTGGAACTCACATGTGTAAGCAATTACAAATCTAAGAGCATAGAAAGTTTACCAATTAGCCAAAATCAAAACATTTCCTGGATGAGTAGACAAGGACAATGTTCTACATATCACACATTCAAACACACCTAAACTATTGTTTCACAATCTGGGATTATTGCTCCATGTTCAACCCAAAAAAGGCACTATTCATTTTTTTTTTCCTTAACCAGCTTCAAGAGCGCGTAGTACACTTAGTTGCTGACAAATACCAAATACAGTGTGCAGATGTATATAATTATTTTGAAATATTACCCCGCAGAAAGCCTGTCCTATTTAAACAAGGAAAACTCGCTCACAAAATCTTGTCAAAGAGTTCTCCAGGGCATTTGTGGCCGTTTTAAAAATACAATGAAAGATGTAGTCGCCGCTGAAACAAATTATGTCAGCCATTTTGAGAATTAATTTAGAAATACAATTGTTTGTACCATGATGTCAGATTTATAGTTTTTGATTTTCTGCTGCAGTCTGCGTGGTTCTTCCTTATTTGCTTAGTATTTGAATATTCCTTTTAGTTTTATCTGTATCATTATTATCCTTCTGCCTTCTTGGATGGCTTTTCTAAATCACTGGGTTTGGAAAGCTAGTTCAAGTTCTTAACTAAAGTTGTGTTGGTTTAATTTGTACAGCAACACTCGTACATCTTATCTTACAACATGCATGGTAAGTTACATTTAACATGTTTTCATGTTAATGTGTGTGGCAGGTAAAGGGAACGAATAGTGAGAATCGAATATAGGAAAGTCTAGATATAGTAGAAAAAGGGGATGCGCGAATAAGAATGCAAGAGAAAATATGTGAACGATAATCCAGTGAGGCACGCTTTCCAGCGACAGTCAGAAGCATGAGTAAAGCAGTGCAAGTCGCACAGATACCCGAGAGAGAGACAAGGGTAGCCATGTTAAAGGCAATAGTCAAGTAAAATGTGTTATGAAAATTCTCAGGAAAGGAGGCTAGATTGGGTGGTGATTAACCCAACATATTTGACAATGAGAATTCTTGACTAAGAAGGAAGAACAGTGGTGTGAGTTAGATTCTATTCAGAAAGGAAAAGGTACGTAGGGTGAACTTTCTTACATTTATACAGTAGTCCTATTCTTCATCTATAGAAGGGAACAAAACAACCCTGGAGGCGTCCGGTATCACATAGAAAGACACATAACAATAGACAAGAATTTGTTACGAAGAATGGACAGAGGTATTTACTGATTGCACCAGAACAACCATTTTGGTTAGACGCTATAATGTGTAGCTACAATGCTGAACGAGAGTTGAGGAAGGAAGAGTGACTGACCAAGATTGTAGAGGTCTAAGTAACAGCAGTGGTTAACATCATTGTAAATAAACTATTTTCAGTTGACTGTGGCGTTCACTAGTTATATCGAAGCTCTGTGTGGCGTTGTGTCATCGCTCGCCGTGTGTGTGTATGTGACTGTTGTAATCATCATCATGTCATCGCTAGCTACTGAAGCAAAGAACCTGTGCATGCAACGGCCATGTGAGGTAACCACCTGTTAGCGCAGGTGGCCATCCCATTATAGAACTGATACAGCGACCACTGCTGCCACATCATATTATAGAATTGCAGCCATGCGCTGCCACAATGTGATAGTGTTGGTGAGTGATGATAGTGTTGTGATATGTGATCACTTTCTTGCACACTCGCGCCAGACCCATACAACAATAAAACTCTTTATTCTAAGGCAGGACTTGTATTTACTCATACAACCCTCCCAGTAACACACACCCACAAAGCAAACTAACGAGCAAACACAAACACTAAACAGCCAAACAAACACCCAGCCAGTGCTCAACTGTTAACCTGAACCGCAAACCAATCACTGACTAGTTAAAATCATAATGGTTATATAATGAGAAACACCATGCTTTCACATGCCAAACATCCCCTTCTTCCACGCCACCTGAAACATCCCACTAATACAGACACATCCACTCTCATATATGTCGTCCAACGAGACTAGTGTGGTGTTGTGCATAAGGCTGATAATCTCACCATATAATACAGATTGCTACAAGAACCACTACTGCAAGAGCATATGATTGCGTTGTGTGGGCTTCATGCGGAGGTGATAAAGTCTCTTTTTGGAGGACAGACGTCATCAATATCAGTTGATAAATTCTCGTAAGGTGGATGGACGTCATCATCATCAGTTGATAAACTCTTAATACAAGACCCTTGCCCTGAGCAAGAGACATGCTGAAAAAATCTGAAGCTCACTCGAACATCACCAGAGTTAAATACTGTGTTGTTGTGTTGCTCGTGGTTTGAGTATGGAATGTCAACTTGACCTACGCAGTGGTGTGTAGACATAGTTTGAGTGTATAACATGCGAATGATAAGAAGAGTTCGTGGTGTTGACAAATGTTCTTTTCTCACACTCATGTATGGCTGGAAGTCATCGACACCAACGACTGTGTACCTTTACTACAGTTTAATTTGGACGTACACACTCGACAGCACAGATAGTGACAAATCACAGGTTGGCATAATACATCATGGTACAGTGGATAAATGGTCTTGCAATGTTACATGGGCACTCATGTAGAATAATAGTATAATGGACTGTCAGTAGCCAAGCACTCAGTATTGCCCATATATATATCATCTGAGTTTACTGACAAAACACGTCAGATTATAAACAATATCCAAGATGGCTTCTAGACCTAACCTCGTCTAGCGAAGATTCCTTAACATAATGTCCAGCACAGATTTTTCCATATAATCAAATTGAACCGCTATCAATGGGTTCTCATGTGTAGCAGTGATCTCTGGACTAATCAAGCGATAATACGGGCATCCCTTTTCTCTTCTTGAAAGTCACTAAATGTTTGGTTACAAGATGGCTTCTCTCGTGAGCTGTCACTCACGTTTGGATACAGATAATGAATCTGTCTTAAAGTTAGTCATTCATTAAATGTTTCATTGCTCTGTAGATTCTATCATGATACAATTGACTGCATTCTACAGGATATAGTGCTGCTAGGAATCAGAGTCGTTTTCCATCTAGTTAAATGCATCCTCTCAGATGTACAAAATCGTACCTATCGAAAAACGGTGGCTTCGTACGAGAGTTCAAAAGAGTATCTTTTATTACCTGGGTATCAGAAATATGATTCTGCCATTCCTTGGCAATAAGAATGAACACTGGGGTAAAGCATACATGATAGGTCTAGACGACTATCACTTTCCCCATAAATATAGAGATCACTTTTTCCGGCTACAAGCCGACATAGAAAAACACAGCCCATCATCAGGGCGAAGCCAAAACACCTCTCTAGTGACACATCCGCCGAACAGCCTTTGACCTCTCTAGAGACAAAAGAACATATAGTTCGACTTAGATATGTAAAGATATACAGATATAAGACAGACTCGTCCTACTCAGACAAACAATACACATAAATTCAGGCCATAGATATTCTGAAGCAAGAACAATCTATTACTACCCAAACAAAGAATAAATCGCAGTAAAACTGGATTCATCCGCGGAGTTCGATCGAAAGAGACGACACAACTTTCAAGGGAAGTAACTCAATAATGACTTTTCCTTAAGCACTAAAAAGTATCTATTTTGTTTACAAAATATTTGCGAACATAACAAGTATACCAATGTATAATATTGTAAGATATCAAAGACTGCACGCTACAGTCTTACCACACCTCCCGGGAAAAAAATGGAACATTTTTTTTTTTTTGAAATACATCTAGGAGCAACGTACAATAGGCTCACAACGCATGAATAATGCGTAGATGAAAATATCAGGAATAAATATAACGCCTACTATGACGCTAAGTCGACTTATGGAGCGACTGGTGAGAATGTGTCTCATAAACTGAGAGAAATTATTTCTCTACAAGTATATTTTTCCAGGAAGGTGTCATCAAAGTATAATACAATTCTGGCAATTACACGATGCCTAAAAAATTCATACCATAGTTTCGTATTAGATATCTTACATTTATGATTTATGAAGAAAAATCATCAAAGCACAGCGGTGAATAAACATCAATGAACCGCTATGTAGTGATACAATCATTATATTATTAAATTACAAATGTGTATCTATCATGATATACAAAAGGAACTACTATAGAACTAGACATATCAAGAAGTCTAAGCCCTAATAGTTATGTGGAATCATGTGGGCATCTTGACAGAATGTCTGCCATCACATTATCTGATCCACGAATAGCTCGCATAGAGAAATGAAAAGGTTGAAGAGCAATTGCATATCGAGTAGACCTCGAGCTCTTCAAATTCTTACTCTGTATAGCAGTAAGAGCTTTTTGGTCGGTTTCTACTATGAAATGTGCGCCTAGAAGGAATCTCTGTAGTTTGAGGATCGACCAAACCATAGCTAATAGCTCACGGTCTAAAACCGAATAATTCCTTTCTGCCGCATTAAGTTTTCTGGAAATATACATTACAGGATGCAGAGTTCCAGAGTACTCTTGCATTAGTGCCGCTCCAATTCCAGTGGATGAAGCGTCACTACGAAGAACGAATGTCTTATCTTTAGTAGGTAGCACTAAAATAGGTGGTGTTGAAAACAATGTTTTAATCTTATCCAGAGAGCATTGGCATTCCTGAGACCAGTGGACCATATTAGGCGAACCTTTCTTTAGAAGTGTCGAAAGAGGTGCCATGATAGAGGATAGATTCTGAATGAATCTGCCATAAAATTGAATAAGACCTAACAGACTTCTCACCTGTTTTTTAGTCTTAGGGATCGAGATGTTAAGTATCTTACTAGTATTATGGTCCTCTGTCTTTAGGAAACCATGACCAACTCGGTGGCCTAGGAAAGAAATTTCGCTAAAACCAATATAGGCTTTAGAGGGTTTCGCTGTCAGGTTGTGCTCGCGCAAAGTAGAAAGCAATTCATCTAACCCTGAATAGTGATCTTCCCAAGTATCGCTGAAAAGACAGATGTCGTCTAGATATGCAATGACATCTGACCGATAAGATAGGATTCGGCGCATCATGCGTACGAATGTAGCTGGTGCGTTCATAAGACCGAAATCATAAAATTCCATTGAAACAAACCTCTAGGTGTTGAAAAAGCCGTGAGAGGTTTGGCGCGTTCAGATAAAGGAACTTGCCAATATCCTTTAGACAAATCAAGTTTAGTGAAAAAATGAGATTTGGAGAGTCGAGTAAGTAGCTCTTCCAGTAAAGGCATAGGTTCGGCATCGAACTTCGTTACTTGATTCAATTTTCGATAGTCAACGCAAAGACGTATGTTATTGTCTTTTTTACGAACAATAACCATCGGCGAAGAATATGCAGAGGTGGATGGTTCGATTATTTTCAAATCTATCATCTCATCCAACTCTTTCTCAACCTGTGCTTGAAAATGTATAGGTATAGGATAAGGTCTAACCCTAATAGGAGTATGGTCAGTTAGAACAATGTCATGTTCAATGACATGCGTTTGTCCAGGGATGTCAGTGAGTACATCCTGAAATGTTTGCAACATAGTTGAAACTTGTCGCTGTTCTCCTAGAGACAAATCAGGAGAGACAGTAACGTTCTTCCATGATTCACTAGAATGAAGTGGGATCATTGGAAGAGGAAGATTTACATCTGAAAAACGTGTTTCCTCATCCTGTATCACGGACAGTGATGAGTAATGACCATGTTGTACTGGAGAATTGTCCGTTACTTGGAAAATGGGTTGCAAATAATCCGGACGTTCATGGAATTCAGTAAGCATATTGATGTGGAAGGTTTTATGCTTCCCATCAATATTGACAATATAGTCGACATCGGAAATTTTCGATATTATATCGTACGGACCTTTCCAAGAAATAAGTAGTCTGTTTTCCCTACAAGGTAGTAATACAAATGCTTTGTCACCAGGACAAAGTTGTCGTAAGCATCTCTTCTTATTGGCAAATTGCCTTGCCTTCTGTTTCGCAAATTCAGAAGAAGAAGTTGCTAATTTGTATGCTTCGATAATCTTTTGTCTCAACGCGATGACATATTCGTAGGATGACTTTGTGTCATCGTCAATATTGTCAGCTGTTATGAGATCATGAAGCAACGACATAGGGCCACGCGGACGCGCGCCAAAGACGAGTTCAAAGGGAGAAAATCCTGTATGTTCATTGGGTACCTCTCTGTAAGCGAAGAGGGCCGCAGGTAAAACTCTGTCCCAGTCTTGAGGATGATCCTCAGTTATCTTCCCTAGTAAGTTTTTAAGTGTTCTATTAAGGCGTTCGACCATACCATTAGACATTGGATGGTAGATACTACTTAAAGATCTATCTATCTGCAGCGTAGACATTACTTGAGACATGGTATCTGATATTAGTTGGGTGCCATGGTCTGACAATATCTCTCCGGGGAACCCCAGACGAGAAAATATAAGCCAAAGAGCATCTGCAATGTCAGCAGTAGTAATGCTCTTCAGAGGAATAGCCTCTGGCCAACGTGTGCACATATCAACACACGTCAAGATAAACTGATGTCCTCTGGCAGACTTGATCTTAAATGGACCAATAATGTCTATGGCCATTTTTTGAAACGGCCGAATAGGAATGTCCGCCGCCTGAATGGGTGCAGCATGCCGTGGACCTTTGGATTTAACTTCCTGACATACTTTACAAGATCGACAATAAATCCGTATGTCCTTGTTTACCAATGGCCAAAAGAAAGCCGCAAGGACTCTTGACTTAGTACGGGAAAAACCCATGTGTCCAGCACACTGAGAGTCGTGAGCGTGCTGCAAAATTTTAACTCTCAAATTCTTGGGAACCAGGATTTGAGAATGACTTGACGTAATGGAGTCTTGAACCATACGTACAAGTACGCCATTCTTCTTTGTAATCCACGATTTACGACTTGTGTCTTTATTCGGATCACCTTTAGTTGCAAGAATGAAGAATTTCTTCAGAGTGGGATCATCTTCTTGCTGTTTTATAAACGAGTCACGAGAAATTACCAAGGGATCATCTTGGTTATGCACTTCATTATCTTCAGTAGATGAAGTTTGAGGCATATTAAGAGCCTGAGCTCTAGTGACTACAGCGTTAGCAATCTGCATGTTTTGCCTTTCCCACGCGGAAAATTGTTGCGGAGTGCATTCTTTGACTCCATGAATGCGACCGATGATGAGGTCAGCGATCGGATTCGGAAGAAGACATGCGTGTACATCTCCTGTAAAGAAAGGAGTAGCAATCCTAATGATAGCAGTAGAGTATTTCTCTAATGTGCCGCCAAATGTTACACATTTGACTACTTGTCCAGTGGCACGGGAAGGATCTACGAGTGACTGCCTAACACCAATTGTGGTGCATCCAGAATCAAATAGCACAGAGACTGGATTGTTATTTACTAAACCCTTATGTAAGACAAGAGAACCTCTTCCATCATGCGCGACTGATGCAGGAAGAGCAGGAAGAGGATGGCCACAGCTTAAAGTAGACACTGTGGTTGGCTCAAATAATGTTTTGCATTGGGGGCACTGAGATGCTCTCCCAAAATCAAAAGCGGCACATGCCATATTACTAGCATCATTATTATCTTTAATCTGTTTATAGGCTTCATGGGACTCTTGTTGTGCAGAGTTTGCCTGAAAATGTGGTTTATGTCTTTTGTTTTGAGATCTACCTCGGTTATTATCACCTCTGTAGTTATTGTTACCTCTATTGTAACCCCTATTTGGGTTTGAGTCATAGTTCCCTTGGTTACCATTATCATATTCATTATAATGAGTATCTCTGTAATTATGATCTTGTTGACTCCAAGACGGATAACCCGGATAGTTTCTATAATTACTTCCTCTACGGAAATTCCTATAATTATGACCACCCCTGTGTCGAGAGCTATCAGCTCGTCTCCAGTTCTTTGAAGAAGAACCCTGAAATGATTGGTTACCTTGGTTTTGATAACTATTATGGTTACCTTTTTTATCAAATCTGTTTTGAGGTCCCTGAAATCTGTGTGAATAATTGGGATTGTATGGTGTTGCTGAAGCAACTGGCATACTCTCCTTAATCTTAGTGTTGCCAAAAGTCACGTCGGGGTGTGCAGTGACATATTGGGAACAATATTCTTCCATTTCCTTTAGAGATTTAGGTTTACGCTCATGTATAAATTCAAGGAATGGTTTGTTAACACATGACATAATCTTATCTCTGAGCAACAAATCCATAAGTCCTTCATACGTTTTTTTCTGTTTTGGAAAGCTCAATCCAACGATCAACTGTGAGACGTGCCTTTGCAGTGAATTCTGAGAATTCTACACCTGTCTCAGGCACCATTGTCTTAAACAAAAGGCGATAGCCTTCCTCACTTAGCTGGTATTTCTTTATCAAAGCCGCCCTAATGACATCATAATTATCCTTATCTGCTTCTCCTACAAGGCATAATCTAGTCAAAGATTCACCTTTCAAGTTTTCTGCTAATTGATTAGCGTATTGTGATTTATCCACATTATGTGTACGACAAGAACGTTCAAATCTATCCAGCCAGAATGTAATATCGTCACTGGACTGATTGAACGGTGGAACCTTAACCTTGTAAGTAGAAGGTTTACCATTACCACTAGATGCCTGATTAACATTACTCATACTTGTCAATCTCAATTTCTCTAACTCAAATTCATGTTCTCTTATTGCTTTTTTTTTCTTCAGCTTCTCTGTCTAATCTTTTTTGTTCAGCATCTCTGTCTAATCTTTTTTGTTCAGCTTCCCTGTCTAATCTTTTTTGTTCAGCATCCCTGTCTAATCTTTTTTGTTCAGCATCCCTGTCTAATCTTTTTTGTTCAGCAGCTGCTTCTCTTTCTAATTTTTTTTGTTCAGCTTCAAATCTCCTTTGCTCCACCTGCATCTGCAATTTCTTTTGTTCAGCAGCAGCCTCAGCTTCTCTTTCTAATCTTTTCTCTTCAGCCATAGCTTTTCTCTCTTCTGCAGCAGCTTTTCTCTCTTCTGCAGCTAATGCTTTGTCATATTGAGCAACTTCCCATTCTTCTAATTGTTGACCAGTTTTATCAAGGGATTTCCCTTGTGTAATGAAGTATTCTAATGTAGACATGATGTCTAACAATAATACTAATCACTTGAAACAATAATAATACCACAAGTTCTTAATGACTTGATTAATCAGTAAACTATCCCAATATCTGTGGGTCACAAGCCTTAATAAGGTCTTGTATAACAGTAATAATAATCAAGTACTGGTTTATACCATAATCCAAGTGCAGTGCACAGGCAATAGTGTCTTATGAAATATACCTATATAAAACATATGTCAACCAACAGAATACATAAAGTACAAATAGGACTGACAATACGAAAACGTTTGCAGAAATCAAATAAATCAAATAGGAAAATCAATGAAAATAATCACTGAATCTGCAAGGGATAACAACACAAATGACGTCACAGTATATGAATATAAATTGTGAATAGAACTGAAAGATAGAAAAGGGTAGACCAACAAATTACAAACAAATCAAAACAAAACTAAAGAACAAAGAAATATTACAAAAATAACAATAATTACAGTCTTCACAGCTAACACAAAAGCAACAGTTGTCGCAGCAAATTTTCAATCAAGAAAATTGCACCTATATAAAACGCCCACAACGGACCCTCTATGACGTGGGATATTCTGTTGTGAGGACTCCGCCCAACCTAAACACAACCCGCTGACATAGAAACTAACATACTATACAACCAAATAACATGTAAACATAAATATATAAATTATGTGTATGATAGTATGTGTTGCGAAATAGGCTCAGTTTTACAGTAATGGCAAAGTTATTCTTATGAAAATAAACAAACTGCCACTTTATTCAATTAAACATTCTGGCCTTAAATATTAAAGTTCATATATAGAAAACAAGAAGATCCATCGATGAAAATAGGACTTCTTAGTTCAATAATACTGTCTTCCTGTTAATATTGACAAGAATTGATTCAACTGTTCTGTGAAACTCTGTAATGTCCAATGTACAAATGTCAACAACGCTGACCTACATACTGCATTCACTTGACAGGTCACGTGACGAAGTGTTGACAAAGAGCAAACCAATACTGCAAGTGTGTCGTATCAGCCACAGGAAACGGTCTGGCATCGGTAATCTGTTGACTTCTGAACTTCTGCGAGGTCAAACCCAGAAAGCTGGTCCACCAGTTGATAAAGTCTCTTTTTGGAAGACAGACGTCATCATCATCAGTTGATAAACTCTTAATACAAGACCCTTGCCCTGAGCAAGAGACATGCTGAAAAAATCTGAAGCTCACTCGAACATCACCAGAGTTAAATACTGTGTTGTTGTGTTGCTCGTGGTTTGAGTATGGAATGTCAACTTGACCTACGCAGTGGTGTGTAGACATAGATTGAGTGTATAACATGCGAATGATAAGAAGAGTTCGTGGTGTTGACAAATGTTCTTTTCTCACACTCATGTATGGCTGGAAGTCATCGACACCAACGACTGTGTACCTTTACTACAGTTTAATTTGGACGTACACACTCGACAGCACAGATAGTGACAAATCACAGGTTGGCATAATACATCATGGTACAGTGGATAAATGGTCTTGCAATGTTACATGGGCACTCATGTAGAATAATAGTATAATGGACTGTCAGTAGCCAAGCACTCAGTATTGCCCATATATATATATCATCTGAGTTTACTGACAAAACACGTCAGATTATAAACAATATCCAAGATGGCTTCTAGACCTAACCTCGTCTAGCGAAGATTCCTTAACATAATGTCCAGCACAGATTTTTCCATATAATCAAATTGAACCGCTAGCAATGGGTTCTCATGTGTAGCAGTGATCTCTGGACTAATCAAGCGATAATACGGGCATCCCTTTTCTCTTCTTGAAAGTCACTAAATGTTTGGTTACAAGATGGCTTCTCTCGTGAGCTGTCACTCACGTTTGGATACAGATAATGAATCTGTCTTAAAGTTAGTCATTCATTAAATGTTTCATTGCTCTGTAGATTCTATCATGATACAATTGACTGCATTCTACAGGATATAGTGCTGCTAGGAATCAGAGTCGTTTTCCATCTAGTTAAATGCATCCTCTCAGATGTACAAAATCGTACCTATCGAAAAACGGTGGCTTCGTACGAGAGTTCAAAAGAATATCTTTTATTACCTGGGTATCAGAAATATGATTCTGCCATTCCTTGGCAATAAGAATGAACACTGGGGTAAAGCATACATGATAGGTCTAGACGACTATCACTTTCCCCATAAATATAGAGATCACTTTTTCCGGCTACAAGCCGACATAGAAAAACACAGCCCATCATCAGGGCGAAGCCAAAACACCTCTCTAGTGACACATCCGCCGAACAGCCTTTGACCTCTCTAGAGACAAAAGAACATATAGTTCGACTTAGATATGTAAAGATATACAGATATAAGACAGACTCGTCCTACTCAGACAAACAATACACATAAATTCAGGCCATAGATATTCTGAAGCAAGAACAATCTATTACTACCCAAACAAAGAATAAATCGCAGTAAAACTGGATTCATCCGCGGAGTTCGATCGAAAGAGACGACACAACTTTCAAGGGAAGTAACTCAATAATGACTTTTCCTTAAGCACTAAAAAGTATCTATTTTGTTTACAAAATATTTGCGAACATAACAAGTATACCAATGTATAATATTGTAAGATATCAAAGACTGCACGTAACAGGAGGCCAGCCACATTGGTGGGCCCATGCTTCATAAGGAGCAAGAAGAGACATAATTTAAGTGGACCCACATGCTCTCATAAACTATCTTACACTTAACTTACTTACTCAGTCGTTCTCTTTCTACAGTGAAGTGTAGAGGTTTGGAAGAGAGAGCACCAGACTAACCTATCGGCTGTCTTTCTCCTGGCCTGATTCCATTCTAGTCCTCGGTCCTTCAAATATTGTCTAATGTTGTCCTCTCAGCAGACTCTGGGTCGTCCTCGAGGTCTGGATTCCTGGCTCTTAGTTTCCCATGCTTGTCGTGGTAGCCAATCTTCTCCCATTCTGCAGACATGACCAAACCATCTTAGTTTGGACTGTTATACGTGGGTCTGCAGGGGTGGGTTTTTAGGCATTGACGTATCATCTGGTTGCGGACCATGTGTCTTCTTGTTACTTCAACCACCTTCCTCCGATACCTCATTTCTGAGGTTTGGATCCGGCTTTTGTAGGTTGTAGTCATTGCCCATGACTCGCATCCATACGTCAAGACTGGGACATGGGTTGTATTCAGTGTCACGTAGAGATTATGAGCAATAAATTTTCTATTTTTCTCTTCTTTCTATACCCGTGTCCTCTATTTTATTATCACTCTTTTATCCTTTTCCTGTGTTTTTCGCATTCGTACGTTTGCGACTATAAACATTACTATTTTCCCATTCTCAACTTTACCGTTTTCTTTCTCATACTGGTAAACGCATTTATGACATAACGTGTCAGAGAGAGAGCGTTAAAATGCATTCTATTGCATTATGTGTCAGTGGACGAAACTGTGAATATATTCGTCTGGCCAGACATAGGAGCAGACATATGTCTACAGCATTCCCTGCACCAGACGAAATACACTGTGAATATTCGCTTTCGCCGGACCTATAGGCGACAAATTTGTCTGCATTTTCACCTGCCACAACGAGTTGCATCGGCTGAGCGCTCAGGTGAGGCGCGATAGCCGACATCTCCTCGGCGCAGTTTGAGACATTTGTCTGGAAATCTCAGCTGACAAGGCACTGACTGTTGGCCTGGTCAGCGTGAGGCATGAAAACGCACGAGTGTCAGTTCATGGTAGTCTTCTAGTTGATGTAAAGTGTTTTAGATGGAAAGGGGAGATTATTTCGTTTGGCGAAATAAAGTGGGACCTTTTGTCTGGTTTAAGATATAACCAGAATGTTTAACTTTTTTTCATTCAGTCCTCAAAATTCGCATTAGACAGGTTGTTCGTGAATAGAATAAGCTGTATAGCGAAGCCCTAGTTTGTTCGGAAATTTACCGAGCTCTAGACTTCAAATAAATATATCAGCGTATAATTCTAAAGTGTGCGATTACCTGTAGTTCTGTGTGTTGAGTGAATACTGGGGTAACCCAAACTTTGCTGGCGTTTTGTACAGAGACATACCTAATAAATGCTTATACTGGGCCTTTGAGCCAGTGCATATTTCTACACTAACTCTAATGTACATGCTGCCTTGTGGCGATGTTGATATTTACCGTCGTGTGTAGTAAATATTGTTAATTATAATGAGACTCACGTTACGAAGCATAATCATGAAAGCAAACACACTGAATACATAACGACATGTTTAATCGACCATCTTAGAAACAGGAAGTAGGAAGAAGTAGGTAAGCAGAAGAGTTCCCATAAGGGCAAGTAACTCTAGTCGGGAAAACAAAGTATCAGCATGGAAACGTATATACATCAACATCCCCCCTTCTTTATGATTGAACAAAGTCATTCATCCAAGAGGGTTTCTTGCGATCTCTTTGAGGTCTCTTAGGGCAAGATGGTAGGAGAGAATGTTCTTTGCCAGCTTTCCCAGGACTAGAAGTAGCTGGAGTTGAAGGATCAACTTCTGGAAGATTGGAAATGTTAACTTCACTAGTGTTTTCCATGTCTTGCAAAACAACCTGTTGCTCGGGTAGAACTGGAGAGGAGACATCAATTTCCAGGTCCTCGGGATCAGGTGTGAAAGGTGTTGTTTTAGGTCTTAGATGAATTTTGTTTCTGACATATTGACCTCCATTCTCCCCTTCAACGAGATAAGATCTTTCAGAGAGCCTCTTATCAATCCTTCCAGGTTGCCAGTTTGGTTGTTCAGGGTCTTGATAGTAGACTGGCTGGTGAGACAAATTGGGCAGATCATGAGCAGTTTTATCATAATACTTCTTCACTGATCTGTCTCTTTTGCCTCTACTTTCAATAACTCTACTGTGAGATGCAACGGGTTTCACTGCAGAAGGTATCAGTGTACGCAGTCTCCTGTTGAAGAGTATTTCTGCTGGACTTTGATCAAACCCCTGTCTTGGCGTATTACGAAGTTCAAGTAGTGCCTCATATGCATCTGTATTGTCCTGAACAGTCTTTCTCATCATACCCTTGATGAGTTTCACAGCAGATTCAGCTAATCCATTGGCTTTATGGTGACCTGGTGCTGATTTAACATGAAGTATTCCCCATCTAGCAGTAAATGATCTAAACTGTGCAGACGTAAACTGAGTACCTTGGTCAGATACAATAACTTTAGGGACACAATAACGAGCCAAATGAGACTTCAATTTCCTGATGACTAACTGAGCTGTCATTGTAGGTAGAAAATCTACTTCAATGAAGTTGGAGAAGTAGTCAATCAGGACTAAATAATATCGGCCTTCTATAATAAAAATGTCAGTGCCAACTTTCTCCCAGGGTAATAAACCTCTTGAGTGTTGGTTTAAATGTTCTTTAGTATTCCTCGCCTCGTTTCTTGACATTCTGGACAACTGTCAGCTATCTGTCGAATCTCAGCCGTCATGCCGATCCAAAACAGACAAATTCTGGCCCGGCGCATCATGCTGTCAAATGCAAGATGAGCAGCGTGTAGCTTCTTCTTGATTTTAGGCCTCAGTGCTTTTGGGATAAGAATACGCTCTCCTTTAAGTATTATGCCTTGTTCTGTTGTCAGAGTATCACGAATGTCAAAATAAGGCATAAGTTCAGCTGGTACATCAGACTTTCTTTTAGGCCACCCATCCAAAATGGTCGACTTCAACCTCTGGAGCACGCTGTCTTTGAGAGTTTCAGCTTTAATCTTTTCCATCATCACATCTGGTATTTCAGGTAATCTTACAGGTGCATCAGCTCCTGCATTGCTCTCTCTATCAGCTAAGGAATCCAATGTGACATTATGAATATAAACTCTGGACAGTGTGTCGGCTATAAGAAGATCGGAACCTTGTACCCATTGGAATTCAAAGTCATATCGATGGCTGCGCATCAATAAATTTTGCAGTCTTCGAGGAATTCGACTCAGAGGTTTCTTAACGATGGCCGCCAAAGGTTTATGGTCGTTGATGACTGTAACTTTCCTTCCATAAGTGTACTGGTCAAAGCGTTCCAAACCATATACAACAGCTAAGAGCTCCTTCTCAATTTGAGCCCAGCGTTGTTCTGTTTCAGTTAGAGCTCTAGAAGCAAACTCTATTGGATGACCATTTTGTAGGAGGACAGCCCCAAGTCCATAGCTGCTACTATCAACTTGAATACACAAAGAATCATCAGGATCATAGTATGCGAGTACTGGATTAGAAGTAATCAGTTTCTTGACCCTCTTGAAAGCTTGTTCGCATTCAGCAGACCAGATAAAGGGAGTATCCTTACGTGTAAGTTCTCTTATTGGATGAAGAACTTCTGAAAGATTGTTGATAAACTTTGCTAGATACTGTATCATGCCGCAAAATCTGCGAACCTCATGACAGTCATTAGGAACGGGCATGTTTAGTATTGTCTCAACCTTTTTCTTGTCTGGTTCAACACTACGAGCAGTAATAAAGTGACCCATGAAGGTAATTTCTTCTTTCTTCTCTTGAGTTTTAGCTTCATTCAGTTTAATGCCTTTTTCTTTACACCTATGTTTCAGTGCTTTAAGTTTCAGATCATGGTCCTTAATTGCTTGCTGTTTATTTGATCCACAACCTGCAATAACTATGTCATCAGCAACATTGATGCAACCATGAAGACCTTCAAGAGCTTGTGCTAGATGCCTCTGGAAACTTTCACTGCTTACATTCAAGCCAAATGGTAATCTAGACCATCTAAACCTACCATAAGGTGTGATCATTGTTGTAAGTTTACTAGACTTCTCATCAAGTTTGATATGCCAGAATGCTTCCTTGATATCCAGCTTTGTGAAAATCTTGGCATTATTGAGTTCAGGCAATACATCATCCAAAGTTGGTAATCTGTAATGCTTTCTTTGCAAAGCCTCATTCAGGGGTCTAGGATCAATGCATATTCTTAAAGAACCATCAGACTTTTCAACAACAGCCATTTGGTTAACCCATTCAGTCGGTTCCTCTACTGGTATTAATATGCCTCTGTTCATTAGATTTTGAAGCTCTGACTTTACCTTGCTCTTAAGTGAAAATAGTATTTTTCTGCACGGCAGTGCCTTTGGACGAATATTAGGATCAATATGCAACACAGCTTCACCCAGGACACCTAGATGGTTATCAGAGTTATGATCGTTATCTAAACTGTCAGTAGCCACCTTAGCAATAAATTTATTTGTGTTGACTGTCACAAACTGTAGATCCTGCAGTGTGTTGTTGCCCAGCAAACATGTGAATCTATTTTTCACAACAGTAAACCTTATATTGTGTTTTGTCCCAGTCTTAGGATTCTCAGCAGTTAATAGAACTTCTCCCAGTGGAGTCATCTTAGTACCATTCCACATAACAATCCTATGTTTAGTGGGTAACAGTTGTTCTTGCATCACAAAGCGTTGACAGATTGTATTCACATCAGCTGCTGTGTCTAGCTGAAATTTTACATTTTTCCATTGATAATGAGTTGTGCAGATGTACAAGCTTTGCTAGACTTCACACAATTAAGATAAACTTCAGAATCTTCCACTGACTCTGTGTGAACAGTGTGAACTTTCTTGCATTTAACTTTGAAATGGTTTCTTCCCCCACAGTTTGAGCAAAACTTCCCTCATGCAGGACACTTTTTCTTAATCAATAGATGTTTCTGTCCACAGTAATGACACTCCTTTCTAGGTTCAAAGTACCCACTGTCAGTGTTACTTTGACAGGATTTACCAGCAGCATGCCCAGTGTCTCTCTTGGGAGGTTTATGGTTGAGTGATTTTTTCTGTACCTTTTTAACCCTTGCTTCAGAAGGTTGTACTATATTACTCATCTCTCTTACGTCGTTTCCAGTTTGCTCGAAGACTCTGCATATGTGAATGGCTTTCTTTACATCGAGATCAGCTTCTCTCAAGAGTTTCTCCTGTAACCTTTTGTTGACAGTAAAGACAATTTTGTCTCTTATCATACGATCCTTGTCGTTAAAGTTGCACACATCTGCCTTAGTTCTCAGCTCAGTCAAAAAAGAATTAAAAGGATCTTGAAGAGGTGTGTTCCAGAATCTGAACGTATGTAATACTTCATTGCTTCGTGAGCTACAATGGTTCTGGAGCAAATCGAGAATTTTAGTAGGATTAGAGTGGTCTCCTTCCTCTGCCAGTTGATCAAAAACTTCAACAGCTTGAGTTCCAGCACAGTGTAGAATGATGGCCGCCCGAACAGGATCAGGTTTAGAGCCCACCTCTGTTGCATGCATGTATAGTTCTAACTGTCGTCTCTATTTACGAAATGTGTCTGGTTCGACGTTATTTATGTCTAGGCAGGGTGGTAACCGAAACAAGGGCCGTTCTGCCATGATGAAATGTCTAATAATGGTATGCAAGCAATAACCAGTAATCTCACCTGAAGTCTAATGACATTCAGCACACGTGTTACAAGATATTCAGCAGAATAGTCCGAATTCTGTAGAAATAAACACCGCTGCCACCATGTTGATATTTACTGTTGTGTGTAGTAAATATTGTTAATTATAATGAGACGTGGCTGGCTGTCATACATACTCACGTTACGAAGCATAATCACGAAGCTTTAACACAAGATACAAGGATCGACATGTTTAATCCGCCATCTTAGAAGTAGGAGAATAGGAAGAAGAAAAACAGAAGAGTTAGCAAGGGCAAGTAACTCTTGTGGAAACAATATATACATCAACAACCCAATATCATTTTAAGAGCATATTATACTTGCATTTTTTAGAAAGAATATACAATAGTATTATATCTTGGAAAGTCTTATGACTTTTGAGTTAATTCTATTTTTTAAATACATTTTTCTATAGGGCATTCCAATATATGTCTATTGCCTCATTAATATTCAAAATGACTGCCATGATCACATGACCTGAACACAAAACTAGGTCACCAAGTGACACCTTATCCACTTCACATATCATCCTGAAAGTTTCATGTCAATCTGTTGACTCATTCGGTCTCAGTGATTTTTTAAATTTCATCACTCCAAAAGGGACATTTTTGCTAAAAACACTTGTTACTTGAAGGTAATTGCTACTGAGAAGCCTTGGTAAAATGTTAAAATGACTCAAGAGCCGCTTGTGAATTAAACTTCTCCTTTGCGAGTTAAGATTATTTGTTAGCAGCTTGAGAACCACTATCTGTCTTTCTTACTTCATTACAGTCCTTGGAGTTATTCGGAACACGCAGAGCCATTACCAAACTCTACTACTCAAAAAATAATCCGCCCTACTTAAGCAAACCACAGAGTATATCGGAACATTACAGAGTCGTTTTAACACTCTACTATTCAACAAATAATCCGCGCTACTACAGCATACCACAAAGCGTATCGGAGCATTACAGAGTCATTCCAAAACTCTACTACTCAACAAATAATCCACCCTACTAAAGCAAACCACAAAGTATAACAGAGCACTACAGAGTCATCCCAAAACTCTAAAGCTCGACAAAATACTCTCTCCAGTTATCTGTACTTAAAAGACATGTTATTCTAACACAAGCTAATATTATCTTGACGTTATGTTATTACAGCTATTCTCTACAAGAAAAATAAATCGTTTAAAAATCTAACATTTTTCCTAATTTATAATTTGTCTGTGTACTGGCTAATCCAGTACGTAGACCTATAACAAACTTCCTACATTTTTAGTTCTCTAAAAATCTATGTCCTGATGATCTAATGAGAGACTCTCTTAGTGAAAGTCTCGTAGAATCTCTAACTATCTGATAGATAGAGATGTGCACATGTGCACCTGTCACAGCCATGTGTTCACATGTGCACATGTCATAGCCAGGTGTGGAATTGAGGACGAGCTCTCAATATCTGACCAAATGCTCCTAAGGCGTGCGTAACACATAGCCTCTGACAACAAAAGTCCAGCTCCTGGCCTTCTCGTGACGGGACCGTTTAATACTAACAGGAGAAGGGGCGAAGCGCGAGTGTCTGGCGCCTTAAAACCAGATTGATCCAGGTATAATTTTGTATGTACCTGCAAGGATAAATGACCACTGTTTATAGTTACATCAAAATTCCTTTTCCTACTATAAATGTAATAAGATGTCACTCATAATTACATTACTTTATTTTTGGTGTTATTTTAGACTGGTCATCTAAAAGTGTGAGAACCATCGTATTAAACTTATAGCTGTCACTCAAAGTTGCCAATAGCATACACAATACATAGCCTAGATGTGCAGCATTGAATGACCTGCTCCCAGTGCTACCAATACCACGAGTTGATTGACAGCTCTCGACCTCCGGGTCACGTATGGTGAACCTATGTTTAGTTTTTGTAACAATTAAATGTGAGAAAATATTAATGCACTTTTTGTTGTGCTTTCTAAGTTAGCGTTCTATTTTATTATATTAATCTATATAACCTGAAGCAAAGCTGCAGACGAAGCATGCTGCCATGTTGTATTTTTCACTAATTCCCTATTATATGTTAATTTTATATATTCTAACTCTGATGTAGCTATTCATCCGAAAACTGAGGATCGCCTATTAAAGTTACATTATATTAGGTAAGAACATAACAAATCGTGATTTGATTGTTAGATTGTCAGAACTGATGATTCTGTCAGTTTCTAAGTAACAATCAAATCACAATTTGGTTTGGTTTGGTTTTAAGAACTATATTTATTGCACACGTACAATTCTATCAGTGCTCCGATCTCCTTCCTTAGATCATACACGGAGGATCTCATAACAGTGCACGAACTCCAAAACACCGGCGAGAATCCCAATGTGTGTATACAGGAATCACACATTCTATCAATATTTATGTGATGAATAGATTTCTAATTTTTAAATTTTGCCAGGGCTGCAGCCTGATACTACTGATAGGCCTGCTCTTTACGATTTCTAACTACCATGGGATTTTTAACGTGCGGAACTTGCACACGGAACCTCTTATTTTTTGCTCTTGTCCGAGAAGGCTAGGCATCCGATCTCACTACCTAGGAGACCAGAGGGGAGTATAACATTATTAGGGCCAGTGGTTCTGAAAAAAAAAATATCCATTAATTATACTCCCTCAACGAGAATCGCACGCAAATAAATATTAGTAAATCAAAATGTATGTTAATATTAACCAGACAAAAATTACCAAACGTGCAGAGACCAGCACTTCAGCTCTAAATTGGAACATCACAAATTGAAAATGTTAATGAATATAATACTCTAGGTCTAACTGTTGACCAACACCTAAGTTGGAACTCACATGTGTAAGCAATTACAAATCTAAGAGCATAGAAAGTTTACCAATTAGCCAAAATCAAAACATTTCCTGGATGAGTAGACAAGGACAATGTTCTACATATCACACATTCAAACACACCTAAACTATTGTTTCACAATCTGGGATTATTGCTCCATGTTCAACCCAAAAAAGGCACTATTCACTTTTTTTTTCTTAACCAGCTTCAAGAGCGCGTAGTACACTTAGTTGCTGACAAATACCAAAATACAGTGTGCAGATGTATATAATTATTTTGAAATATTACCCCGCAGAAAGCCTGTCCTATTTAACAAAGGAAAACTCGCTCACAAAATCTTGTCAAAGAGTTCTCCAGGGCATTTGTGGCCGTTTTAAAAATACAAAAAAAGATGTAGTCGCCGCTGAAACAAATTATGTCAACCCTTTGAGAATTAATTTAGAAATACAATTGTTTGTACCATGATGTCAGATTTATAGTTTTTGTCTTTCTGCTGCAGTCTGCGTGGTTCTTCCTTATTTGCTTAGTATTTGAATATTCCTTTTAGTTTTATCTGTATCATTATTATCCTTCTGCCTTCTTGGATGGCTTTTCTAAATCACTTGGTTTGGAAAGCTGGTTCAAGTTCTTGACTAAAGTTGTTATGGTTTAATTTGTACAGCTCAACACTCGTAGATCTTATCTTACAACATGCATGGTAGGTTACATTTAACATGTTTTCATGTTAATGTGTGTGGCAGGTAAAGGGAACGAATAGTGAGAATCGAATATAGGAAAGTCTAGATAGAGTAGAAACAGGGGATGCGCGAAAAAGAATGCATGAGAAAATATGTGAACAATAATCCAGTGAGGCACGCTTTCCAGCGACAGTCAGAAGGGATGAGTGAAGCAGTGCAAGTCGCACAGATACCCGAGAGAGAGACAAGGGTAGCCATGTTAAAGGCAATAGTCAAGTAAAATGTGTTATGAAAATTCTCAGGAAAGGAGGCTAGATTGGGTGGTGATTAACCCAACATATTTGACAATGAGAATTCTTGCCTAAGAAGGAAGAACAGTGGTGTGAGTTAGATTCTGTTCAGAAGGGAAAAAGGCGCGAAAGATAAAATTTCTTATATCGATTCAGTATTCCTATTCTTCATCTATAGAAGGGAAAAGAACAACCCCGGAGGCGTCCGGTATCACATAGATAACCTGAACACAGAACAACATATAACAATAGACAAGAATTTGTTACAAAGAATGGACAGAGGTAGATACTGATTGCACCAGAACAACCATTTTGGTTAGACGCTATAATGTGTAGTTACAATGCTGAACGAGAGTTGAGGAAGGAAGAGTGACTGACCAAGATTGTAGAGGTCTAAGTAACAGCAGTGGTCCACATCATTGTAAATAAACTATTTTCAGTTGACTGTCGCGTTAACTAGTTATATCGAAGCTCTGTGTGGCGTTGTGTCATCGCTCGCTGTGTGTGTGTATGTGACTGTTGTAATCATCATCATGTCATCACTAGCTACTGAAGCAAAGAACCTGGGCATACAACGGCCATGTGAGGTAACCACCTGTTAGCGCAGGCGGCCATCCCATTATAGAACTGATACAGCGACCACTGCTGCCACATCATATTATAGAATTGTAGCCATGCGCTGCCACATGTGATAGTGTTGGTGAGGGATGATAGTGTTGTAATATGTGATCACTTTCTTGCACACTCGCGCAAGACCTATACAACATTAAAACTCTTTATTCTAAAGCAGGACTTGTATTTACTCATACAACCCTCTCAGTAACACACACCCACAAAGCAAACTAACGAGCAAACACAAACACTAAACAAACACCCAGCCAGTGCTCAACTGTTAACCTGAAACGCAAACCAATCGCTGACTAGTTAAAATCATAATGGTTATATAATGAGAAACACCATGCTTTCACATGCCAAACATCCCCTTCTTCCACGCCACCTGAAACATCCCACTATTACAGACACATCCACTCTCATATGTGTCGTCCAACGAGACTAATGTGGTGTTGTGCATAAGGCTGATAATCTCACCATATAACACAGATTGCTACAAGAACCACTACTGCAAGAGCATATGAATGCGTTGTGTAGGCTTCATGCGGAGGCCAGCCACATTGGTGGGCCCATGCTTCATAAGGAGCGAGAAGAGACATAATTTAAGTGGACCCACATGCTCTCATAAACTATCTTACACATAACTTACTTACTCAGTCGTTCTCTTTCTACAGTGAGGTGTATAAGTTTGGAAGAGAGAGCACCAGACTATCCTATCGGCTGTCTTCCTCCTCACTTGGTTCCATTCTAGTCCTCGGTCCTTCAAATATTGTCTAATGTTGTCCTCTCAGCGGACTCTGGGTCGTCCTCGAGGTCTGGATTCCTGGCTCTTAGCTTCCCATGCTTGTCGTGGTAGCCGATCTTCTCCCATTCTGCAGACATGACCAAACCATCTTTGTTGGGACTGTTCTACGTGGTCTGCAGGGGGTGGGATTTTAGGCCCTGACGTATCGTCTGATTGCGGACCATGTGTCTTCTTGTTATTTCAACCACCTTCCTCAGATACCTCATTTCTGAGGTTTGGATCCGGCTTTTGTGGGTTGAAGTCATTGCCCATGACTCGCATCCATACGTCAAGACTGGGACATGGGTGGTATGCAGCCATCTTTGTTTCCTTACCTGTCACGGTACTGCCTCCCCTGCTTTGCAGTCGTGGATTAACAGTGGCCAAAACTCAAGAGTATCCAATATATGCTTCAATGCAGTCTATCTTTACACAATATTTCTCTTGGCAGAAATATAGATAGAAGGATAGTCGCGCTTCGATCACATGGGAGTTTTCAAAAGTTATTCAGAATAAGCGAAAACAATACTGCTTGGGCTGAGTATGCTAACTCTGTAATTCTGCCGACACTTTTATAAAGGATTTAAAGCACTTATTAATTTCAGCTCGTTTAAGCCCCCACCCATTATTTACTCAGTGGAATTCTATTATTCTAGTATAGCGCTGTTTAGAATGTGTGTAGTAAATTGACCGAGACAAACATGCAGTAACTTTAGAATGATTAAATCGAAGTTAAATTTGTAAAAAACAACAGACATGAGTGGCTTACCCAGGATTTGAACACTGGACCTTCCGTGCGACAACCCCGCCTAGCCATGCAAGCGAATCACACTATCCGCTCTGCCATCTACGCATCATCAAAAAAATGATGTTTCAATGGCAGGTCAATAGTGCGAACCACAATACACGACACCAGAAGTCCTCCATGGGCAGTTCAGCCTATTAATGACGCAATCACTTCTGTTGTATTTCTATCAAGCAGTATAGGCCGAATCCAAAATACCTTTATATTTGTTTCATATTAATTAGCAAGAAAGCATTCAGTGGGGTACTGGAAGATGAGACAGGTCTATATTTCAGAGCTGGCATTTGCTGATGATGTTGCCCTGATTGCTAAATCAGAGGCACATCTCCAATCCAACCTGCAAGTCTGGAAGGAAGAGCTGGAGAAGAGAGGGATGTTCATAAGCAGCTCTAAAACAAAATCCATGGTGATATCACGAGAAGAAAGAAGACATCAGATTAAGCTGGGAGAACAGGTCCTGGAGCAGGTCGACCACTTTAAATACCTCGGAGCTATTATAGACCGAAAGGGAGGCATCAAAGAAGAGTTGGCCACTCAAAAAGCAGCGGCTGGGAGACTTTTTCAGGCCATAAATCGTGGATTCCTCAGCAAGAAAGAGGTTGGTAAGAAAACGAAGATGGCTGTATACCGCTCCACCTATGTCCCAATCTTGATGTATGGATGCGAGTCATGGGCAATGACTACAACCCACAAAAGCCAGATCCAAACCTCAGAAATGAGGTATCTGAGGAAGGTGGTTGAAGTAACAAGAAGAGACATGGTCCGCAACCAGACGATACGTCAAGGCCTTAAATCCTACACCCTGCAGACCCAAGTAGAACAGACCCAACTAAGATGGTTTGGCCAGGTCTTCAGAATGGGAGAAGATCGGCTACCACGACAAGCATGGGAAACAAAGAGACACGGATCCAGACCCCCAGGACGACCCAAAGTCCGCTGGGGGAGGGGGGGACAACATTAGACAATCTTTGAAGGACCGAGGACTAGAATGGAACCAGTCCTGGAGGAAGACAGCCGATAGGATAGTCTGGCGCTCTCTCTTCTAAACCTTTACACCTCACGGTAGAAGAAGAACGACTAAGTAAGTAAGACGACATACCATGAACTTTGTGAAACTTTGTACAGGTGTACTGCTACGGCAATTACAGATCGGCAAATTGAAACGAGTTTTATAACATACGCTTTCGCACTTATAGACATTGGACTGTATTTCATTAACAGTGTATTTCGCTGCTACTTAAAGGGAATTAACCTATTACATAATTATATGACTACAGAGGAACAATTCAGACAAGCGGCTTACTGATGTTTCAAGGGTCTACAAGATCTTAGAACGAACTTAATGGACTTGGTAATAACTAATCTCCGTTATTCAAGGGACATATATGTTGAGATACATTATTTTGTATCACAATATATATATCTTTCTTCAAACTCAGTTTATCCAGTACCCACAGAATTTTCAGGAACATCTAGCTGCGATTTCTAGATCCATTTTACCATTTGGAATTACTAAGTTTTCATTGGAGTTGTTTTAATTCTTGTGCTGTGGTAGATATTATATTAGAATTTGGAGTAATTTAATTGTTAAGTCCGGCATTGTATTTCACTAAGACTTTCTGCGTAGAGTGATTTAATGGTTAAGGTCCGTCATGATATTTCATTAGGATTTTTGTGCTAATTGACTAGCGAATTAAAATAACATATAGCTAAGTGTTTAATTTAATTAATTGCTAGTAGCCAGTAAGAGATAATTTTGATCGACTAGCAACTGCACTATTCATTATGAGTACTGACAAAATATATATTTATTTCTAATTCATTATGAGTAATTTTAAAATGACTAGTGCTGGTTTCACGGTGTTCGGGTTAAACGATAACATAAGATATACACTTGTGGTTTCTAATTAAAATTAATAACCGAAGTAGATAATAATATTATACTTTTACGCGGGTTAGGATATTATTGAAAATACTATATTGTGGTTAAGTATTTTTTATATTTTTCTTCCTCTATCTAGTACTGGGTCACATACCCAAAACATACCACCGGCTTCAATCTTAATCTGAGAAACGGGGTTAAGTCTAAGTCCAACCAGATCTATTGAACATTCTTATAAAGTATCGGGTCTTAGAGGTCGACCTGTTGACGCTATTGTTTCATCTAGAGAGAAAAAACTATACGATTAACAATAACTGGACAAATAGCTATCCAGATCTTTCTTTTTTTTACATTTCATATACATTCAGCCCGCTATGGCGAAGAATACCAAATTTAACATTACCGACTACCAACCACTTGTGGTGCAACGAGGATTTTTTATCCCGAGAGATTTACCTCTCTGACATTCTCTCCAAGTATCAATTTTACTAGCTACTGACACTGTGAACATTAAAGCTCTTAAGTATTTTCATACCTGGACTAATTGATGTGACATAAACAGAATCCTAAAGAAGGAATATCAAAACAATCGTTTCCCAATAAGAAGATTAATCAGTCTTGGAGAAACTGGGGCTTGTTTTACCAAAACCCAAGCTTGGATCCGTGGTTGTTTTTTTTTCATGGAGATAATCCAAATGTTGTGAAAGCACGTATGAGGTAAGAATAAAAATGTAGCCACTGTTTGTCTGAGCGAGAGAACGAAGAGATGAATAATTCTTCCACTGTATAATCCATGTACTCACTTTGTTTATTTCTTCTTATGTGTTGCCAATACTGTTCATTTTCAGAATAGATTAACTTAGAAACTCTGTTCTTTACAGTATAGTAAAATCCTGGACAATATTGCTATTCTTTTGACCTTTTGGGGGTTAATTAACTTCTTCTTGAGGGATCTTGTCTCTACAGAGGGAATTACACTTATTTGTCTATTTCTTTATTACTTCTGTAACCTACGTTCTTTTCTTTATATTCTAATATTTGATAATAGCTGTTGTGAAGTTTCTTTATGGTAAATAAAATTTACCTACAAACCTGATTTACCTGTGTTGGTCAGCTCGTCCCAATATCCCTACTCCATTAATATAGTTTCATGTTTGTGCGTCTAATTGTCGTCACTTATCTGGGTGTGTGTATGTGAGTGGTTGATATAATAATAATAAATTCTTTAAGCACCAAACACGGCGCATAAGGCAGAAACCAGTGCTCTCCAGGTTGTTCGTTGTGACGCCACTCCTCTTAGCTCTTGCACATTATTTAGGCCCAAAGTTCTTCCTTCTCTTATTATTGTTCTTCTGAGTGTTTCTTTTGGTCTTCCTTTTTTCCTCTTACCCTCAGGAACCCAAGTGAGCACCTGTAGTGGCATTCTGTTGTTTTGCATTCGTAGGACATGACCGATATATGACCATCGTCTTTTCCTTATGTAGTCGGAGACATATTTCTGCCTAGAGTCTTCTCTTATTTGTCGATTAGTCTTGAATTCTTTCCAACTGATGTTCATGAGTTTTCTAAGACATTTGTTCTCGAATGTATTCAGCTTGTTCTCCAATGATTTTGTTATTTTCCAACTCTCACAGCCGTATGTTAACACTGAGATAACATTTGAATTAAACAGACGAAGCTTGGTATGTATATTCAATGATCGTAATTTCCAAATGTTAGATAATATATTGAAGGCGCTAGCTGCTAAAGCAATTCTAGTATGGATTTCTCTTGTTGTGTCACCATCCTGAGTCATTTTACTACCTAAATAATTGAAACTTTCAACTTTCTGTAGTTTTTCCCCGTTCAAGATGATATCAAAGGTCTCGTTAGAAAAGTTCATAGCTTTAGTTTTAGAGGCATTTATTTGGAGACCTATTTTAACCGAGAGATGACACAAATTACTTATTGCTTCTTGGGATTGTCTTGGTGTTGAACTTAAGAATGCTACATCATCTGCGAAATCCAGGTCCCCCAGGAATTTTCCATTTGTCCATTTTATACCCAATTGTTCATTGTGGGTATAGTTTCTCATAACCCAATCAATAGCTATTCCAAAAAGTAGTGGTGACATAATACAGCCTTGTTTCACCCCTGTTTCTACTGTAAACCATTCTGTATTCCCTTTATTTGTTCTAACACAACATCTTGCATTGTCATATAGCGCTTTGATTATATTCACATATTTTGTTGGAAAACCATAGATTGTAAGTATCTTCCACAGTGATGGGCGGTGTAGACTATCAAAGGCTTTTTGAAAATCGACGAAGGTAATAATAAGTGGCGATTGCCTTTCCACTGATTCTTCTATAATTGTTCTTAGTGTGAATATTTGATCAATACATGATCGTTTCGGCCTGAAACCCGCTTGTTCTTCTCTGATCTTTTCGTCAGCATGCAATTTAAGTCTTTCTAACATCATGCAACATAATAATTTTCCAGGTACTGATAATAGAGATATACCACGCCAGTTATTACAGTCTGATAGATCACCTTTCTTCGGTAACTTTACAATAATACTGTCTTTCCATTGTTGTGGTGGTTGTTCTTCTCTCCAAACTTCATTTATAATATCTAAAATTCTCAAGAGGTTGTTGTCATTAACTGCTTTAATCATTTCCCCTGAAATTTCGTCAACTCCAGCAGCTTTAAAATTTTTTAATCTTTTAACGGCTTGTTTGATCTCGTCCAGCGTGAATTCATAGCAAGTTATTGGCAAGGTGGTTGTGGGTATTTCATTATTAAAATCAGGTGTTACTGTTGGTGGTGGTCTGTTTAGCACCTCCATGAAGTGCTCAGCCCATCTCTTCATTTGTTCTTTTTCTGTTGGTATTGAATTCCCTAATTTACCTTTAACAGGTGTTTCCATAGCAGTAGGCTGGTGACATAGTTGTTTTGTAATTTGATAAAGGCACCTACTATTACCAGTTCTTGCAGCATTTTCAGCTTCTACGGCCAGTTCATTGATGAAATGTCTTTTATCTCTTCGAGTTTTTGTCTTCACTTCTTTATTTAACAAGTTATAAGTTAGTTTGCAAGATTCAACTGCATTATGTGTACTTGCCGCTAGTAGTTTAAGTTTTGCTGTTTTCCTTTCTTGTATTTTATCCCAAGTATCTTCTCTCATCCATTTTTTTCTTTTTATGTACTAGGTATCCGGTGGTCGCTACTGCTGCTTCTGTCATTGCTGTTCTCAGTTGTTCCCATTTAGTATCGATTGTCTTGGTGGTGATATCGTTGTCAATTTTGCCTAAAGCATCGCAATAGTTGTTCATTTTGACATTATATTCCTCCTTTATATCATTTGATTGCAGTCTGTGTACATCTATTCTTCTATTTTTATTCTGTTGGTATAACTTCTTCAGTTTAATTCTCAGTTTAGCTATGCAGAGGTTATGATCGCTTCCGATCTCTGCACCTC
This sequence comes from Oreohelix idahoensis, assembly GCA_024509875.1. Classification (NCBI taxonomy): domain Eukaryota; kingdom Metazoa; phylum Mollusca; class Gastropoda; order Stylommatophora; family Oreohelicidae; genus Oreohelix; species Oreohelix idahoensis. The sequence goes on along the minus strand of JAMPIV010008269.1, from coordinate 123,134 downwards.
TGTATGCTCTGACGTCTTGAACTGATGAGCGAAATTTAGCGCTTATGCAGAAGTGATCTATCTGGTTCTTAGTTCTGCCATCAGGTGAATTCCATGTTATCTTGTGGATATTCTTATGTGGAAAGATGGTGTCTGCCACAACGAGGTTTGATATTTCACAAAGTTCTAGAAGTCTTTCGCCATTTTGATTCATACAGCCTATGCCATGAGTACCGAGATATCTTTGTACTCCATCGTTGTTGTCACCTACTTTGGCGTTAAAATCACCCATGACTGCTATTATGTCATGCTTGGGTAATGTGTTGATGGTACTTAGAAGTGCTTCATAGAAGTCATCTTTTGTGGTATCAAGAGCGTCGTTAGTTGGTGCATAACATTGTACAATTGAGAGCTTGAAAAATCGTGTCTGAAATCTAGCTAATATTAGCCTCTCATTGATAGGTACCCAGCTGATAAGCGATGCTGCTGCTTTCTGTGTCATTAGGATGGCTACTCCCTCTGTGTGACGATTATCATTACTACCAGAGTATATAATTTGCTTTTTTTCTTCTGAAATATATTTTATGCCCTTCCCCGTCCATCTACACACGCTGACACCCAATAAGTCCAACTTATAATTATCCATTTCTTTATTACTTCTTCCAATTTTCCGTCTTGATACATAGTTCTTACATTCCAGTATCCAATTTTAAAAATCTCCTTAGCCCCCAAGATATTAGAGTGAGTCATGTTTACTGTCGAGCCTGGTTCTGTTTCGGTAACAATAGCTTGTTTTACGATAGTGAATTGTTAACTCACTGATCAACCCTCCGATCCAACCGACCGATTCGAGGGTTTCGAGGTCCGTTATAGGAAAATATCTACACCACTAGATACTCTGGTGTATCTTTTATTCTATAATTTAACATAACGTGGTACTATCCATCGAAATATACACATTCCTGATGTTTTTCTTTCGGCGTCTAAGGTGAGAAACGAATTTCACGTCCATCTTGGAAGGGTAGATCTATATTGATATATATTAATATATATATATATATATATATATAGAGAGGTATACTGTCTGATCAAAAAATTTCTGCTGTAGTGATAGACTGGACTAGAGTATCTTCTCAATCCAGGGAAAGACTCTACCTTTTCACCATTTTCACTAGTGAAATCTATTTCTTTACCTTATCTCTCACTGAGTCACCACCTGTTCTGGTTCTATTCAGATGGGGCCAAAAATTGATCTTAAATACCTATCAAAAATCTGCGACAGAGTACATGCTTTCTACATTACACAATGATACTATCATCACGAATTGAATTTCTCTGAATCCTCATTAGAGTATATACTCATTGAAAACAAGAAATCTTGTCATGGTTGAATAAATTACAGGACTTGGTTACATATTCGTTGGTTCATATAATTCACTCAAACAATACAATATTGTATGTCCTATTGTTCATGTTCATAACAATTTGTTGTGCATATTGATATTGTTACATGCACCAGATTTGTCTTGATGGTACAATGGTGTGTTTGTAGTGGCACTGTTAGCTGTCACGGCTGACAAGGGTCTTGTCAGCTAGGTCAGGCTTACTAGAGGTGGCCGACAAATTCAACAACGCAAATGATAGTACAGTGGGACGAAAGATGAGGCCAATGGTAAGAGGCAATGGCAATGCAGCAACGACAGGATAATATAGTTGACCAACATGTAAATCAAATAGGCTGGTCTCGTTGTTGAAGATAAATGTTTGACAAGACAACTTATTGGACGAAAAGACGTTAACATCATGGTCTTCATGGCAGGAAAATACATCATGATTTTATTGTATATAGATATATCATAGTTTCATTGCAGAAAATACATCTTGAATGATATGTCCTTGATTGACCATACTGATTATAATAATGATAAGGTCAAACGACTTGACCAAATTACCTTCGTCGATTTGAAGAATACAGATATATTGTAGGCATCTAATCTCACTCCTAATGTCAGAAGGACACACTAGCCATTGATCATGACAGATACAATGGAAGTCCTTTCCTAACAAATAGGGCTCTGGGTTTTGAGGCAAGAGACCCTAAAACGTGCTGTTAACTAGCAATAATTACACTAGTCAACAACCAAAATGTACCAGAAATGAAAATAGCTGATCTTAACTAATTTTGGTGTGCTGAAAACGAAAATGACATTAAAAAATGTTGATTGGCTCTAGTTTTCAAGATATATGCTACTAGTTTATTTAATTACGGTAAATTTATATATATATATGACGCAACTGTTGTGGGCGATTGCATAATTTTTTCTAATGACCAATAAAAATGTTACTAGAAGTTGATGATGCAATCCTACCTATGATTACATCACCTTTGTGTATAAATACCTTATCTCTGATAAAATTTTGCCATTAGTTAGTGCATTTGTCCTTATCAAAAGTATCGTAGTTAGAAATGCCAGAAGGCATACAGTTTGTATTTTGGCTGCAGAATAGGAGATCAAGATAAGAGCTGGGTGCCACACATATGCTGCAATACATGTGCAGCACATCTTAAACTGTGGTTGACTGGCAATAGGCAAGCTATGCCTTTTGCAGTCCCAATGATTTGGAGAGAGCCCACTGATCATCTCAACAACTGTTACTTTTGCATGGTCCCTCCAATTGGGAAAGGCATATCAAAGAAGAAAAAATGGACTCTGGAATATCCAAACATCCCCTCTGCAATACTTCCGGTACCACATGGCGATGACCTACCAGTTCCCAAAGTGCCAGAATCCTTTTCAGCTGCTTCCACTGATGAAGAGGACATTGGTGGTCCTGAACCATCAACCTCAAGTGACACAGATTTTGAGCAAACTACATCCACTAACCCAAGGTGAACTGAATGATCTTGTAAGAGATCTGAATTTACCGAAGAACAAGGTGGAGCTTTTGGGTTCCAGATTGCAACAGTGGAATCTCCTGGCAGAAGATGTTACAATTTCTGTGTATAGGAACCGCCAGAAGCCGCTTATTACATTCTTTTTCAAAGAGGGTGACCTTTCTGCGTGCCACAACATTTCTGGTTTAATGGCAGCCCTCAACATCAATTACATACCGGAAGAGTGGAGGCTTTTCATTGATTCATCCAAGACAAGTCTTAAAGCTGTTTTGTTGAATAATGGTAATGTGTTACCGTCAATTCCAGTTGGTCACGCAGTTCATATGAAAGAAACTTATGAAAACATTAAGCAGCTTTTGAAGTGTATAAACTACGATCATCATCATTGGTCACTTTGCGGTGACTTAAAAGTGGTCGCTCTTTTGCTTGGACTACAGGGTGGATACATCAAGTACTGTTGCTTTCTCTGTGAGTGGGATATCCGTGCACGAAGTGACCATTACATCAGAAGACATTGGCCAATCAGGCAGTCATTGCAGCCTGCAGTAAGAACGTTGAGAACCCAGCAGTTGTCAACACCAGCAAGATTTTGTTGCCACCCTTGCACATTAAGCTGGGTCTCATGAAATACTTTGTCAAGGCAATGGAGAAAACAGATGAGGCTTTCAAATACCTCATCAGAAAATTTCCAAGACTGAGTGAAGCTAAAATAAGAGAGGGAGTATTTGTTGGTCCGCAAATTCGAAAACTTCTTCATGATGACGAGTTTCTCTGCGTGTTGCATGGCAAGGAAAAAGCAGCATGGCTAGCATTTAAGTCAGTGGTGGACAATTTTCTTGGAAACAACAGATCTGATAATTACAGTGAAATTGTAGAAAATCTCCTTCAGAAGTATAAGAGTCTTGGCTGCAACATGTCTTTGAAAATTCATTTTCTGGATTCTCATCTGGATTTCTTTACGTCAAACTGTGGAGCGGTCAGTGATGAGCATGGTGAACGATTTCACCAGGACATTGCTGCTATGGAGACAAGGTATCAAGGCAATTGGAGCCCTTCAATGCTTGTTGATCAAGAGACACCTCATCGATTGACTACAAGAAGCAAGCAAAGAGAGCTCGAACAGCGACTGAATAATGACGGAATGGGTTCAAATGTGCCTTTTTAAAGCATGATATGTGAACTTTAAATAATGTTTTTATTTTTTCTATCATTTTATGTTAAAATATCAATTAATTGAGTATGTAACCACAATTTTTATAATGCTAAAGTAGAAAGACTAGCTGTTTAGCCCAGAGAAGTAAACAAGCATACATTATTTGTATTACTGTAATATAAATTCATCATTTAAAAAAAAAACCAGAGCCAATTGGTGAATTTCATTATGATATTTGAAATCAGCATGTCAAAATCAATAAGAAATGGTACATTTAATTTCTGGTACAAAAAACTTTTGAAAATTTGTTGACTAGTGTTATTAATGCAAACAAATTCCTAGAATAATCCCTCAGGGATAAAACGCTTGAGTACTTCAATATAAGGATGGGTCATTCTCATAATATTGGAGAAAAGAACGCTAAAAATGAGTCTATCACAGACGACCAAAATATTATAATGCCTTAAGGGTATGATTTGTATAGCAACAAATCGTCGCAACAAAAGTGTGTCATCTGCATTCAAAGATGATGCAGAAAAGTACGCATAACTATTTAAAACATATATTTTTTTCATATGCCCTCACATGTGCGTCTATCAAAATTAGACGGGCATGCGAGAGTCTCACACACTTAACTCCCATGCGCAAAAAAGGACTTAACAGATATTTATGCATATGAATGACAATTTTAACACGACGCGACTGGTAAGTGTATCGATTGACCATTATTGGATGTGAATGTCGGTCAAACACGTTTCAGTGTTATTTCACTGTGAGAATCGCTTGCCAAAGACATTCATACCTTGTCAAAGTGAAGCCTGGAATTCAGAATTCCATTTTATCAGACCAGATCTTTTATTAGAGTATTTTGGAAAGGACTTACACAGCACAGAAATCTCTTTCATTTTAAAGGATAACTGAGAAATCTGAGGAATCTAAAACACACTGAGTCATAGAGGGAATTATCTTACAAAAGTAATGACCAACAGAATACGTGTAAGAGGCCTAATCAAGAGGCGTTAACTTCCTTTATCTGAGCAAAATTGTACACAACTGAAGTGAGGTAATTCGACATAGAACAGTTTTATTTACATAAGTTAAGATCCATGCACTTCCATCAAAAATTCATCAGACAAAATTCAGAGTATTTATTTTACATCTGCTGTGGGCTCTCATACTAGTTTATGTGCATGGCTTGCTTTAATTCTTTCTCTTTTCCTGATTTATTTCTCTCAGGATTGTTTACAATAGTCTTTCAAAATCCTCGTATGCTTATTTCTCTCCTATCCCAAGTGAGTCAACTTTGACTCCCTCAAGTCATCATTCTTATCTCAACATTTATACCTGCACAAAAATATCTACCAATGTCATATACTCTTGTGGCAGCCTGGATACTTACGCTGACATGAGAGAGATCACATGACTTCCATCAATGGGAGTCAGTGTAGTTCAAAACTCTTGTTTATTTACTCTTGGTTGTGGCAATGCTTCTCTTACTGTATATACCAGACATATGTGCATTTCCTGGTTACTTACTTGACCAAAGTTAACCACTTTGTCTTAGCCCAGCATCCACTGTAATGTTTTCTCTTGTATGTGGTCAAGATTTAAGCAGCATTACCCTCAAGTAATGTATTGACAGTATTTCTGAAAAACCTCTCTCTATTCATATAATTCAAACATAATAATGTTAGCCTTCAATGTTCTCTCTTGTTGACAGCTCCCTTAAATATGAGCAGCATTGTCTTCAGATACCATGTTGACTAAAGTTCTGCATTAGGTTCTTCTTTTCATCTTGGGTTATGTATAAGATAATAAAAAGTCAAAAGTCAATCTTACCATCAAGCAGAATTCCATTACTTATCACTTCCCTACTATCATCTCTACTCTAGCCCTAGACTTATAACACAGTTCATTATATTATCCTCGAATTGCTACCGCTAATCAGGCTAAAGCTATCTACTTGGTCCATCACGAACAACTGTCACCCACAGGTTCGTTTCTTGCAAGCCCGGCATATTACATGTCTTGCCACATCAAAGTTTCAGCCAGGACTGATTTCTTTTGTCCTTCAATTCATTGTCTCATCCAATCTTGTTTTCGAGTCATCTGATTGGTCTGACAAGCTCATCCTATTTTCCGCTCAGGCAACTTAATGAGCTGTTCTCAATAACTGTTTACTCATTTTTTCTCGTGCGTTCGTTCCTGTTCCCAACTCACAAAACCTGTAAGGGGCATAAATTAATTGTAGTCTCCCTTTGAAGTTTTGACTAAATTGTTACTTTTCCTTCTTAATGCCTACTAAAATCGTTCTGATATGTAAATTTCTCAAACCCTAACTGTTTACACCTAGGAAATATTTACGTCTAAAAGAGTTCTCTCCCTTATCATCCAGGTACATGTATGCTGGTTTTTGTCTCCCATCTTTAGAACAAATAGCCCATTACTCAGGTTATTCAAATTTCCCAAACCATATTTCTACGCTCTTCTATCTTATCGACACCAAATTACTGTTCGTCTGAACTTTAACTCAAGCACAAATAATGCTGTGAAGACTCAACGGTGACACTATGACTCGCACGGCACGTGAAAAGTACTGCGACCTTCTCACCCGTGCGGCTACCCTTCACTATTGTTACTGTGTGTTGTGAGCAGACCAAAAATAATAACACCGTTTTTTAAGCCCTGAATCTCGTGGCCTTTTATAACTACTGTAATTTTCTGCATTATTAAATAAGTCACTTGCAGTTCTACTTACAGCAACAGAATTTCCCACACATTTAAGGACTATTATCTTTGCCGAGTCGATGTCTTGAAAACTTCAAGCTCTCCGGTTGTACATCTGTACACACCAGCATTCTGAGATCAACTGCCTTATCCTCCCGAAGTTTGCCTTTCCAAAAAATAGTGCGGGCTTTTCCAGCCTTTTGGTTAGGCGGCTTAATATTTCCCTATTTATTATTGGTCTTCCGATGGAAGTATTTCGGCTATTCCGATTTACTTAGTTCTAGTTTCAATCTGATACTTGCCTATCTTAAATCTATTTCCATAAAACCTCATGACTATTCTTCCTAACAATTAGCACGAATTATGCTATAGTCATAGTAGTAGGTCACCCGGTGACACAGATCCCGGGGTTATACAAATGTATCCTGTAAGGAGACATTTGCGTTCTATCAAAAATATAAATCCAAATCCCTAAAATTCCCTGTTGAGAAAATGAAAAAAAAAAAATTTAAATATCGTAAATCGGGGGCTCTCATGCGTGAAGATAAAAAATATTCGTAAATCGAGGGACCCTAAGTATACTCGTCTAAGTACATGCTATCATCCAAAAGATTTATGTGTTATCACCGGCCAGTAGAGGCTCCTATACAATGTTTCATAACAAACACCAAAAAAAATAAATAACTGTGGTGAGTTAACCACAATGTTACTAACCATTTCATGTCAAGGTCCACAAACAATTAAAATCTCACAAGTCATCACAATATGACTCGTTTAAACATTTACCTATCCGTGGCATCTCAGTGGCAATACAATAAACCAAACTCAAGCTTAATAGGGTTCAATGAACTTCAAACAATTTGTCAAGTTATTATACATAAATACAGTGCGACATCTCTTCTGTCACTGAGGTCAGTGAATTTACAGAAGACATTTGATGTCTTGAAAACATCTATTGCTAATGACAGCTCATTGTCCGGCATAAAGACGTACTGAGTAATCTCATCTTTAGTAATATTCAAATTTAACTTCTACAAATAAAATGTAGCTATCAGTCAGCAATGTGACCCTATTCTACCGTAACAAGTAAGTAAGAATGTATGTGGAGAGGAATGTCGTCTGTGAATTGTGCGCGACTGATAATAGTCTTGGATGCACCTGCACTGTCATTTCTTTTTGTCAAAAAAAATGTATGTCTGAACACCATTTTCTTCTCTAGAAAATATTCAATTGTGAAGCAAAAAAAATAAAATATGTACAAGGTTTTCTTCTCAACTTTTACCAAACAATTGCATGATGGATGAATAAACAATAACAGTTAAAACTGTAGTGACTAATCATTAGAAGGGATATCCAATAATGTATGTGCCTGTCAGTATAAATGTATGTTAACTTTAACGTAACAATGTTGTTCATGTGGGTTTGGCTTCATCAACATTTTCTTTTTTGTATCGCACTTTGCGAATTATTCCTGTCTGTCCCAACATTATGGGCTCTACATGGGTATAACTACAGTGCAAAGCAGTGTTACTGCGATGAGTATGTTCTACTACAGGCATGTCACGGTAGCATTAGCGGGGGTACAAGCGGGTAGGTGATGGGATGGGGAGTAAATGTAGTCATGGGGACGTTCTCAGTAACACTTTATCTGGGTGATATCATGAGGATTCATTTGGTTTTCACCATCAGCAGTAGTGTTAACAGGACTCTGTTCTTAACCAAGTATTCATATATAACTTCGTACTTAATATAAGCAGACCACTCAGTATAGTGATAATAATTAATGCTAATAAATGTTGCCTAACCAGGCAATCTCGTTTATCTTATCATCGTGGCTAAGTTCTTGTGCATAACATTTTATGTTCTCATCATCATTTTCAAACAATACATCGATAACATTCGTTAAGTGTATCATCACTAATCTGAGGTCATTTATTTTATTCCGATTCGATGCAATAGCGTTTTTTGTGTGTGTGCTATTCACAATAGTTAGGCTTTTGCCAATGACATGTTCTCTCTTCTCCTGCTTTGAAGCTGAGTCTGGTATGGCATGTTGTAAGTTGGTTTCCTTGCTTCTGTTGTAAGTTGCCATAATTAGAGTCAGTAGCCGTACTAAAAAAAAATGTACTCCAGCGCATTTCCTAATAAAAGGAAGTATGGATCGCCTAGTGGGATTGGCTTGTCTAATTTTCTGAAATCTTATCATAAGATCTGTAAGCATTATCCTAAGCATGTGCACTTCAAATTGGTATCAATGAATAAAACAATGTAAATAATACAATGAAAGTACCTAATATCACACATGTCTTGTGATACAATGTTTGTCTGTGTCCTTAAGGACTAAAAAATCACTGATCATTACATAACTTGCTGTTACCGATCATAGGTTTTACTGGTGTGGCACTGACATCTGTCATTGCCTATACTATCATGGGCAGTAGTATGGTGGTGAAAAGGGGCTGACATCTCTCACTGCAAATACTACTATGGGCAATAGTATGGTGGTGAAAAGGGGCTGACATCTCTCACTGCGAATACTACCATGGGCAGTAGTATGGTGGTGAAAAGGAGCTGACATCTCTCACTGCGAATACTACCATGGGCAGTAGTATGGTGGTGAAAAGGGGCTGACATCTCTCGTAGAAAAGAAAATAAAGATGTAAAATATCAATTCAGCCTAAAATAAGGCTGGTGAGTACTGATGTAGTGGGGTGGTAAAACCAGTACTAAAATCGCGCTCTACAGAAGTTTGGCGAGTTCTAACAGTGCTATTTCATGTTTGGATAGGCGACTGTCGTACGTTGCAGTTGGCGTTGAAAGCGTTGTGCCTATTGTCACTCGACATGAAGTTGGTAATGATGGTGTGGGAGGTAAGTGTTGAAGACTTGATTTACTTATCTGTGTAGGACGACGTTTGCGAAGTATTTTATTTCTGACATGCTCTTGTGATGGTCGTATATATTTCACACTGGGTATGGAATCGTCAGAAGAAGTCACGTATGGATGTTTGGTGGTTGACCTAATGTTAGCGAAAAGTTCATTTGTCATGGTGTCCTGGTTATCAAGTGGGCTAAATGTTTTGATGTTGGATTCTGCTCTTATCGGTGGTCGAGAAGCATTATCTATGATCTCAGTAAGGGTGTGCGTGGATAATTCAGCATCTGTATTTTGAGACTGCGTAGTATGTTGTTCCTCATCACAAGTAATAGGGGCTTGATCTATTCTCTGATCTCGCATTCGCTGAAGAGGAATGTCGTCGTCACTGCTCCACTCTTCGTTTGACTGATATGAGCTTGTAGTTGGCACCTCTGATCTATAATATGTTTGATTTGTTATCACCTGCTGTGAGGTTTCATCCTCATGCGAATCTAAAGTGGGTTTGTTAGATTCTTCGTTCTGTAATCTTGCATCTCTGTATTGAAGTCTTTCTCTTAATTTTGCAAGTGGGATGTCATCTTCGCTGTCTGAATTATCTCTGAACTGACGCAGTCGGTTCCTGGCATCATTCGACTGAGTGTGGGTCATAACTGGTTGTTAATCGTCAATTTTAAATTCACCATAGGCAGTGTTAGATAATGAGCTGGAGAGTTGCTGTTCTCGTCGGTCTATCTGTGGGAAGATTTGTCCTTACTATGGGGCGATGATTATCTCTCTTTAACTGTGTAATGTGCGCTTTTGTGGTTAAATTTTTCTCCTCGTTCCACAAAATATAGTTGGTTGGGGTGGTCTTCTCAAGTATCTTGCAACCGTCTGTCCAACGTGTGTCGAACTTTGAGTTCCGTACATGTTTTTTTGTAATATACTGGTTCTCCAACATGAATTTCTTCCAGGATAGAATTTTTGTCATGTGCTCGTTGCATTTTCTTAAAAGCTTTCGTAGCATTGCGGTGTGCAATTTGATGTGCTTTGAACTTTTCTCGGATAATAATTTTGATGGGGTCTTCGCCTGAGTATTTTTGTTGTGACTGTAATAAATTGTCAAGCGGAAATATCGGTTCCGTGCCGTACAGCAAATAAAATGGGGAAAGTCCGGTTGTATCATTAGTATTAACCCGTATCGCTTCTAGTGCTTGGTTGAGGTATACATCCCAGTACTGTGTGTTGTCCTGTATATACTTCACTAGGACGTCATGCATGGTTGAATGCATTCGCTCATTTCGGCCATTGGAATTTGGTCTATAGAAGCTAGTGGTGGTGTGTTTTATGTGGAATTTCTTTAGCATGGCTTTAAAAGGGTTCCCGACAAATTGTTTTCCATTATCGGAAATAATTCTTTTTGGGCATCCGTGTCTTGGGATGAACTCTTGCAAGAAAATGTCAGTAACCGTGGAAGATGTTATATCTTTAAGTGGGTATGATTCCGGCCAAACGGAATATTGATCTACCAAATGAAGAAAGTATTGGTTGCCTTAATGGGTCAGAGGGTATGGTCCTGAGATATCAATGGAGATCGTTTCCATGGGGAAATGAGATGGTGACATCTCTTGTAATGGTGCTTTGTTGGGTCTCATGTTCCTGGCTTTACAAATTTTGCAAGATGCTACGTATTCCACTATGTCTCTGTACATAGAGGACCAAAAATATCTCTTCTTAATAACATCTGTGGTTTTATTGCATCCCATATGTCCGTTCTCATCATGAAACTGGGACAAAATTATTCCAACTAAGTGTTGGGGTACACACTTTTGTAAACGTTCTTCTTGTTTTTCATCTATGCGATATAGTACCTCATCAAATGGCAGGATAGTGAAGTCTTTCACTTTGTTGGGGTGATCTTTCACTTGTTTAATTATCTTGATTATTTCAGCATCTTTATTTTGCTCTGTGTGGAAGTCAAAACCTTCTGCATTCTCTAGATTTGAGTTGTATGTATCTGTCATACGATTTTCAGAACTGTCATGTTGCTGGTTGGAATTAATTATATTTATTTTGACCAAATCAGGTAAGTCATCTATAACCTGTTTTGACCTTACCCTAACTGGGATTAGACTCTTCTTACACCTGTTTTTTGTTTGCACTGTGACATTCTTTGTTTTGGTTTCCATTTTAGTAACTGTCGGTTCAGCTCTTTTTTTCAAATTTAATTTTGGTCTCCCTTCTTTCACTTTCAATGGTTGTAGTTTAATTTCCACAATATCCCTTATTTCTATCTTATAGACTTTTGCAACAAATCCATCTACTATTCTTATCCAAGGGAAATCCACTGCATAATTTCTACAGCGCTTTAACTCTGAAGCGAAGTCTCTCATTGCTATTCTCTTCTTTCTGTTCTCTATGGTTCTCGAACACCTCTCCATGTTCCAATGTCTCTTCAACTCAACTATTTATGCTTCTCTGTAGGATTCTTGTTCTGTTGGTAGTGGACCTAGTGTGGGCTGTTGTTGATGCTGTTGTTATATTGCATCAGGAGGTGGTGTAGCCATGTTGTCACTCAAAGAACTGGTTATGGTACCATATAAGTTTACATGCTATGCCACTCAGAGGACTGGTCGTGGCACCATATAGGTTTTTGTGTGACCGTGGAAAGGTGATTAGTATAGTGTAGATGTTTGTTATATCACCCAAGTCAGGAATACTGGTATACTGCCAGAGGTCTTTATTCTTGTTGATATCTGTAACTTAGTCCGTTCCAAACTTCCTCTGTGTTGTTATATGTGGCGTGACAATTATTTTCATGTATTTTCTTCATATATCTTTACTGTAAGACTTCATCAATGAGAGATAATAGAGTAAACTCTCCAGATCCAAAACAATAATTTTATTTAGGTAATTCTACCAATGCAGAGTAAACAAAGTCAAATGTATACATTTTTTTTTCCTACCAATCCACATAATAATATATCCGAGTGCTGGTCGTTTACTGGTTACCTTCTCCTTGCTATCTATACAAATGAGTAATTATTTTTTCACAATAGTGTCTCTAACTTTCTTATCAGATTCTGTAGCTAAATCTGTTATTTTACAAGCTCTGCTTCATTCCTTATAATTCAGCTTGCTATCTGCGCAAATGATTCCTTCCACGCCTGCCTATCATATGTCCGTTCTTATTATATCTTCTTGTGCATGAAAACTTAAAAATGCCTTTTCCATAACAATATTCACAATCTCATCTTCCATATTAATATTCAAAAATCTCCTCTTCCATATTAATTTTCACAAAATCTCCAATCACCCGGAACGAATTATCAAGTTATTCAGTTGACTCCTGGGGTTGTTAATCTGATACTATGACTCGCACGGCACGTGAAAAGCACTGCGACCTTCTCACCCATGTGGCTACCCTTCACTATCGTGACTGTGGGTTGTGAGCAGGCCAAAAATAATAACACAGTTTTTTAAGCCCTGAATCTTGTGGCCTTTTATAACTACTGTAATTTTCTGCATTATTAAATAAGTCACTTGCAGTTCTACTTACAGCAACAGAATTTCCCACACATTTAAGGACTATTATCTTTGCCGAGTCGATGTCTTGAAAACTTCAAGCTCTCCGGTTGTACATCTGTACACACCGGCATTCTGAGATCAACTGCCTTATCCTCCCGAAGTTTGCCTTTCCAAAAAATAGTGCGGGCTTTTCCCTGTTTATTATTGGTCTCCCGATGGAAGTATTTCGGCTATTCCGATTTACTTAGTTCTAGTTTCAATCTGATACTCGCCTATCTTAAATCTATTTCCATAAAACCTCATGACTATTCTTCCTAACAATTAGCATGAATTATGCTATAGTCATAGTAATATGTCGCCCGGTGACAATCTCACTTGTACAGTTTATTTCCTGTAAGTATTCTTTTATGTCTTTCTAGGTGACCTATCCTAGTAAATGCTGCACCACAAACATCATACTTATACCGCTTATTTCCTGTATGTATTCTTTTATGTGTTTCTAGGTGACCTATCTGAGTAAATCTTCTTCTTCTTTGATCCTTAGCCGCCGACCGTCAAAGCAGTCAGTGGCCATCACGCCTAGTGGCGTCTTGTAGGGCAACAACAAACTGATTCCACTTTGCTCGGTCTGAGGCCTTCCTTTGTACAGTGCCCCAACTCTGGTTCATTCTTAGCATCTCAGCCTCCACAGTCCTCCGCCAGGTTGTTTTTGGTCGGCCTCTCTTTCATTTTCCTTCAGGGGTCCAAAGCATAGCTGTTCTTGTGATGGCATCAGGGTCTCTTCTGAGGACATGGCCAACCCAACTCCAGCATCTGCCAGCTATGATGGTATCTGAGTAAATGATGCACCACAAACATCACACTTGTAAGTCTTCTCTCTTGTATGTATTCTTTTATGAATTTGTAGACATTTGCTCCAAGTAAATGCAGCACCACAAACATCACACTTGTAAGGCTTCTCTCCGGTATTTATTCTTATATGTTTTTGAAGAAAACTGCTATGAGTAAATCCTGCATCACAGACATCACACTTGTATGGTTTATTTCCTGTATGTATTCTTTTATGTCTTTGTAGGTTACCTGTCTGAGTAAATACTGCTCCACAAACAACACACTTTGTAAGACTTCTCTCCTGTATGTATTCTTTTATGACTTTGTAGTTTACCTTTCTGAGCAAATGCTGCTCCATAAACATTATACATGTAAGGCTTATCTCCTGTATGTGTTCTTTTATGACTTTGTAGACTACAACTCACAATAAAAGTTGCTCCACAAACATCACACTTGTAAGGCTTCTCTCCTGTATGTATTCTTTTATGACTTTCTAGGTGACCTGTCTGAGTAAATGCTGCTCCACAAACATTACACATGTAAGGTTTCTCTCGTGTATGTGTTCTTTTATGACTTTGTAGTTTACCACTCTCAGTAAGTGCTCCCACAAACATCACACATGTAAGGCTTCTCTCCTGTATGTGTTCTTTTATGACTTTGTAGACAACCACTCACAATAAAAGATGCTCCACAAACATCACACTTGTAAGGCTTCTCTCCTGTATGTATTCTTTTATGGCTTCCTAGACTACTAATCACTGTAAATGCTGCTCCACAAAAATCACACTTGTAAAACTTCTCTCCTATAAGTATTCTTTTATGACTTTCTAGGTGATCTGTCTGAGTAAAAGCTGCTCCACAAACATTACACATGTAACGCTTCTCTCTGTATGTGTTCTTTTACGACTTTGTAGTTTACCACTCTCAGTAAATGCTCCTCCACAAACATCACACTTGTAAGGCTTCTCTCCTTATGTATTCTTTTATGACTTTGTAGACTACAACTTACTTTAAAAGTTGCTCCACAAACATCACAGTTATAAGGGTTCTCTCCTGTATGTATTCTTTTGTGTTTTTGTAGATTATCACTCTCAGTAAATGCTACTCCACAAACATCACACTTGAAAAGCTTCTCTCCTATACGTATTCTTGTATGTCTTTGTAGACTACCACACTCAGTAAATGCTGCTCTACAAACATCACACTTGTAAGGCTTCTCTCCTGTATGTATTCTTTTATGACTTTCTAGGTGACCTGTCTGAGTAAATGCTGCTCCACAAACATTACACATGTAAGGCTTCTCTCCTGTATGTGTTCTTTTATGACTTTGTAGACTACTGCTCTGAGTAAATGCTCCTCCACAGATATCACACTTGTAAGGCTTCTCTCCTGTATGTATTCTTTTATGACTTTCTAGGTGACCTGTCTGAGTAAATGCTGCTCCACAAACATCACACTAGTAAGGCTTCTCTCGTGTATGTATTATTTTGTGTTTTTGTAGATTACTGCTCTGAGTAAATGCTGCTCCACAAACATCACACTTGTAAGGCTTCTCTCCTATATGTATTATTTTGTGTTTTTGTAGATTACTGCTCTGAGTAAATGCTGCTCCACAAACATCACACTTGTAAGGCTTCTCTCCTGTATGTATTCTTTTATGACTTTGTAGACTACTGCTCTGAGTAAATGCTGCTCCACAAACATCACACTTGTAAGGCTTCTCTCCTGTATGTATTCTTTTATGGCTTTCTAGGTGACCTGTCTGAGTAAATGCTGCTCCACAAACATTACACATGTAAGGCTTCTCTCCTGTATGTGTTCTTTTATGACTTTGTAGTTTACCTCTCTCAGTAAATGCTCCTCCACAGACATCACACTTGTAAGGCTTCTCTCCTGTATGTATTCTTTTATGACTTTGTAGACTACAACGTACAGTAAAAGTTGCTCCACAAACATCACATTTGTAAGGCTTCTCTCCTGTATGTATTCTTTTATGTCTTTGTAGTTTTCCTGTCTGACTAAATGCTACTCCACAAACACCACACTTGTAGGGCTTCTCTCCTGTATGTTTTCTTTTATGACTTTGTAGAGTACTGCTCTGAGTAAATGCTGCTCCACAAACATCACACTTGTAAGGCTTCTCTCCTGTATGTATTCTTTTATGACTTTGTAGACTACAATTTACAATAAAAGTTGCTCCACACACATCACACTTGTAAGGCTTCTCTCCTGTATGTTTTCTTTTATGACTTTGTAGTTTACCTGTCTGAGTAAATGCTGCTCCACAAACATCACACTTGTAAGGCTTCTCTCCTGTATGTATTCTTTTATGACTTTGTAGTTTACCTGTCTGAGTAAATGCTACTCCACAAACACCACACTTGTAGCGTGTCTCTCCTGTATGTATTCTTTTATGATTTTGTAGACTACTGCTCTGAGTAAATGCTGCTCCACAAACATCACACTTGTAAGGCTTCTCTCCTGTATGTATTCTTTTATGGCTTTGTAGATTACTACTCACAGTAAATGCTGCTCCACAAACATCACACTTGTAAGGCTTCTCTCCTGTATGTATTCTTTTATGACTTTCTAGGTGAGCTGTCTGAGTAAATGCTGCTCCACAAACATAACACTTGTAAGGCTTCTCTCCTGTATGTATTCTTTTATGACTGTGTAGATTACCACTTGCAGTAAATGCTACTCCACAAACATCACACTTGTAAGGCTTCTCTCCTGTATGTATTCTTTTATGACTTTGTAGACTACAACTTGCAGTAAAAGTTGCTCTACACACATCACACTTGTATGGCTTCTCTCCTGTTTGTATTCTTTTATGACTTCGTAGTTTACCTGTCTGAGTAAATGCTACTCCACAAACACCATACTTGAAGGGCTTCTCTACTGTATGTATTCTTTTATGACTTTGTAGACTACTACTCACATTAAATGCTGCTCCACAAACATCACACTTGTAAGGCTTCTCTCCTGTATGTATTCTTTTATCTTGCTGTAAGTTATCTTTCACAGTAAATAATTCACCACAAATATCCCATTTGTAGGACTTAGTTTCTATTAGTTTCATGTGAGACTGAATGCTCAAATCACTGCATGTATCAACAGCTCTGTGATTCACACAAAGTTGAACATTTATCTCACTGGCAGAAAATGGTTTACTACAATTTATGTTACAGAATTGATTTTTACAAACTGATGTATTACTGTGTAGGTTGTCAAACATTGTTGCTGTCCTTTCCTGACTGTTGATGAGGTTCACTGATGCTTCATTACAAGTGAGTCTCAGGTTGATGCTATCTTCTCTTGCTACATCAGTAAAAGTGGCATCTCCAATGTTATTCACTGCTTCATTCATGTTATTTCCGCTGTCCTGTGGTAACACATTCTGAAGATCACTGCATTTATTATCAAACTCCCAGTGTTCATCTCTGTGTACTGTTGTCATATGCTTATCCAGGACATCAAGCTGGAAGAAATGAGTGTTGCACAGGTGACAAGAATAACCACCTGTAATAATAAAAATAATGAGCAATGATAAATAATGAATTGCATGTCTTATATGTTTAGTTAAAATTTGTTAGCAAAATGTAGTCACAAACACATAATCACAATTTCCTGATAATTATGTGATTGTTATTCAGGATTAACATATTGCAATCCAGGCAAACCCATTGGTGCTAAGTCTTCCTCAGCAAATGTTGATGTGAATGAATGCTTACTATACTGTACCATCCTGATTGTATACATGTCGGCTGCATCCTCTAATACATCATACCTGCTAGTCTTATGTTTGGTGCCACATTCCAGCTATCTTAGCCTTGTTGATTCATCTATTGCAGTGTTGTTTTCTAACAGATGATCATTAACTGTCCTCAGTATCTCTCCCTTGTGCAGGACCAGTGTCCCTGCTATGGGTGCGCTTGAAGCTAGTCTGTCAACACTCTTATTGTCATGCCATACACCTGAATGACTTGTACAGTAGATTCACACCAGCTTCTGAAGATTCAAGGCCTCTATAAATTTTTTCTATTTATGCAACAGACATCCATTTTGAACCTTTAAAAGCATGGACTGAGAGTGACACAATAACTACTCTGGTTACTGCAGGTGTGAATGTTCCCATGCTCCAGCGGGAGTTTATTAGTCATGTGAGTTGTTATGAGCTGGGAATGCGTGCATTGTACTGATTTAGCTACAAACAGGGTTGTGAGCATTGCTTGAGACAAGCTGTTAGCTTTTGTGGTGATGCGTGAATGAAGATCAGTGGAGCGTGAAAGGGTTTCACGGGTTTTAGTGAATACGCATGAAAGGGGCAGTCAGCGGGAGGAGTGTGTTGGTTGGAGACGTGTGTTGGGTCAGTAGGGAGAGAGAGCAGACAGGAGTCAGCGTAGAGTGTAGAGAAGAGAAGGGTGGATGTCTATAGTAGGACGCGAGTAGAGGGCCGGAGTTGTGTTGTAGATATTGCAGTAGTTATTCATGAAGTAGCCTATTTGTGGCTGTAGTTATTCCGAGAAGCAGAGTGTGTGCGGATACTCGGGATTTGTGATGCATATATTATTTGTAATGGCCCTACGTTCATTGTGACTTATTGTGAATATAATATATTGTTCGGAGATTGATACAGGCTGTTGGAGTTATTCCTTGGACAATGAGCTATACTAGCAGTGTATAAGTGTTGTCTGTCTAACTTACATACACCCTACTCGTCACATTGGGAGTTCATCTATTTGGATGTTACAAACGAACCCAAAGTTGTACAGTATTAAAGTGATCTGAGGTCAGTTAGTCGGCAGCCTACAGTTTGTTTTTCAACGCAGCGAAGTGTGACAACTTTACAGTAACCAGACGATTTGACACTGTTCAAATCTGGGTCAATGGTCAGCTGTGACTGTGTGCTGGCGAGTAAACAGTGTGCTAGGAATGCTGCCTTACAAGTCTGTTTACATCGTTTGCTGGCGGCAGATGCTGTGAAATGGTGTGTTGTGACCAGAAGAATCTGTGTTGACCAGAAGAAGAAAAGCGGTAAAGCTGTCATGTTGCTGTGGTCTACTTGAGAGTGTGAAGTGGAAAACACGAGCCCTGTTTTCCAAGGTGTGTAGCTTATGACGCTACAGAATCTGAACTGAGTGTATTGTGCCATGCTGTGTGTGGTCTTCATATTTCATCAACCTTGGAACTGGCTGAAGACATTATAAACATATCTACAGACTTGGATTTTAAGTATTATGTAGTTGTTCTGTGAACAATTAGTGTTCGTCATAATTCCTTAAGATATAGCTTAATTAGATATTATTCTGTTGTTATTCGTTTAAGGAAGTTACGTAACATTCTTTCGTGCTCTACTATGCTAATGTTCTAGTTGTGTGTTGCGCTAAGTTTCTAGTTAGAAGGTAATTTTTGTTTTATATATTGCTAACAGTGTATTTCCTAAGAAATCAGTAGTTCTTCTCATATACTGAGTACTTCTGTTATCACATGTAGCTTTTTCTCTTTAGTTCTGCCGCTTTCTTTTTTCAGTAGTATCATTTTTTTTCTCGATTTCATCTGTAATGTTGCTGTTCTACTGTAATTAGTTTTCACTCTGTTTTTATATGTTTATATGTGATGCAGGTTTAGGTTAATGCACATTTATAACTAATTGTATATCTACTTTACCTATAACTGTGCTAACTCTTTCTGTCATCCTTCTCTCTAGTTCTTCCGTACATTCTTATTTGTATTTTAATAGCTTGAATTATATACTAAGTGTGTATTAACATATTCCTCACAGGAACTGTTGTAGTGTTTGCGCTTCTCAAATTTACTGCTGCAGAGGTGACTTGGAGACAACAGATCAGATCAGTTTATTGCCATAGCCTACCATTCCAGTACACCAGAAAAAAAGCTACGTAACCTTATTTTGTTTTTCTTCATCATTCTAAGGCCTTAATTCATTTATTTGTCCAGGTTGCTCTATAGGCTTCCCTTGGCATTCATTGTTTCAGTGTTGTTGTTGGACGTGACGATTATGTTATTTATTTGTGTTTTGATTTCATCTATAGGATTTTGCGCTATTTATTCTTAGAAGGGGTCCTATCCTGTGGGCAGGATCAGTTGTATTGCCCGTCACGAATAAACTGTGCATTTTGGCATTAGTTGTTTATGTGCAGTTGGTTGTTGTTTGTGTATTACATTCCCTCTTTGGCGTTCTGTGTATATGGTGTATTCTTCAGTCATTTTCTTCTTACACTATCCTGTAAATACGTTAATTTTTCAATCTCCTGTTTTTGTGTGTTATAAAGGTTAGGTATTGTATATTTCAATATTACTTCTGTCACACATCTTTCCTTTTTCTGTTACCAACCTACCAAGTTGTTGTTTGTTAAATGAGGGTGTACTGTTTATCATCATCATTTGTGTCATTGTTTGTTTTGTAGTGCTAATAATTTATTTGAGTAAAACAGTGAGTAAGGTATCATCTTAGTGGTTATTTATGATATTATTTTGTGGTGTGAACTATATTGACATTAATTTAGAGTATTTGAGGTGCATATAAATCACATATATTTATAATCATGTCAACACTTATGGATTTTATCCTTGTCGGTGAGAAGATAGGAAAATCTGGAGAAGATCTCTTAGCGTTTGCACAAGCTCAATTTAAAGAGGTGCAGGAGAGACAAGAACGACATGAGGAGCAAGAGAGAAGGAAAGTGGAAGCAGAGGAAGAAACTAAGAGAGCAGAGAATGAAACTAAGAAAGCAGAAGAAGAGACTAAGAGGCTAGAGATACAGAAACAAATGAAAGAGATAGAAGCTTACTTACTTAGTCGTTCCCCTTCTACCGTGAGGTGTAGAGGTTTGGAAGAGAGAGCGCCAGACTATTCTATCAGATGTCTTCTTCCTGGCCTGGTTCCATTCTAGTCCTCGGTCCTTCAAAGATTGTCTAATGTTGTCCTCCCAGCGGACTCTGGGTCGTCCTGGAGGTCTGGATCCCTGGCTCTTTGTTTCCCATGCTTGTCGTGGTAGCCGATCTTCTCCCATTCTGCAGACATGGCCAAACCATCTTAGTTGGGACTGTTCTATTGGGTCTGCAGCGGGTGGGATTTTAGGCCTTGACGTATCATCTGGTTGCGTAACATGTCTCTTCTTGTTACTTCAACAACCTTCCTCAGATACCTCATTTCTGAGGTTTGGATCTGGCTTTTGTGGGTTGTAGTCATTGCCCATGACTCGCATCCATATGTCAAGACTGGGACATAGGTGGAGCGGTATACAGCCATCTTCATTTTCTTACCAACCTCTTTCTTGCTGAGGAATCCTCGATTTATGGCCTGATAAAGTCTCCCAGCCGCTGCTTTTCGAGTGGCCATCACTTCTTTGATGCCCCCCTTTCGGTCTATAATAGCTCCGAGATATTTAAAGTGGTCGACCTGCTCCAGGACCTGTTCTCCCAACTTAAGTTGGGAGAGATAGAAGCACAGAAAGAAATTAAAGAGATAGAAGGACAGAAAGAAATTAAAGAGATAGAAGCACAGAAAGAAATTAAAAAGATAGAAGCAGACAAAGATGTATCATTGAAAAAACTCGAGTTAGAGAAGTCGAGTTCAGACTCATCATCAAAAAAAGAGTATGGGAGTATGTACAAGTTGAAACTCCCAATTTTCAACGAATCCATAGATTTTATGGACTGTTTTTTGGAAAGGTTTCAAATGAAGGCAACTGCCTTAAAGATTAATAAAGAACTGTGGGGATCACTGTTGACAGATTATTTAACAGGGTCAGCATTAAAAACAGTTTTTCAATTAACTGTGGAAGATAGATTAAATTATGATCTAGTGAAGGAAACTTTGTTATGCAAATATAGGTTAAATGAACAAGGCTATCGATTAAAGTTCCACACTGCAATGCCAAGTAGTGAGCAAGATTTTGCGGAGTTTATCGCAGAGATTAAGATGTTGTTGAACAGGTGGATTGACCTATCGGGCATTGCTAAAGATTTTGATGGCCTATGTGATTTGATCTTACGTGATAAGGTGGTGTCTTCATGTAGCTCCGATTTGTTGGCTTTTTTTCAGGAGAGAAAACCGGAAAATATTTCAGCAATGTCACAGTTAGGTCAACAATACGCAACAGCACATCCGGGCAGACCGATTCACAAATCGGCATTGCCGGAAACTTTTACGACATGTTCGGCCAAGTGAGGTTAGGAAACACGACCATATCGGAGACAAAATTCTCGTAGTGCGGAAAGACCTTGTAAAAAGAAGGCAGTAAGTAAGAGGTGGACAGAAACAGACTACCGTACATCCCCCAGGAAACAGCAGAATATGACAGAGTCAGGTAGTAGAAGAGCTTCTGGTTGTTTTAAATGTGGATCACCATGCCATGGAGCAAAGTTTTGTGACAAGCCTGAACCCCAGTCTGTGGCTGAGCCTCAGACTAGCACTCAGGGTAGTCCACAGAAGAGCCAGTGTGAGGAGTACAGATGCTTTGTATGTAATGGAATTGGCCACCTTCAATTTGATTGTCCTAATAGGAAGTTTGAATGTACAAGTTCGGTGGTAGTCTTAGATACATTCAACAACGAGAGTTGTGAAGGGTGCAGAGCACTTTTTCATAAAGATGAGACACCAATTCTGATTTGTGGCCACCCACTTCCATGCTTGTCAGCAGTTCATATAGATAGGAACATAGTCTTGCATCCAGGGTACGTAGGACATAAAGTTGTATCTGTCTTGAGGTATACAGGATGTACGACAGTTGGGGTGCGGAGATCATGCATTGAGGAGTCTCGGTTGTTTGGGCAAACTGCTCGATGTATTACTTTTGGTGGCAGGGTGGAATTTTATCCTCAGGTGTTGATAAATATTGATACGCCATTCTTGCGGGGTAAGGTACAAGCATGTGTTCTTGACGATAATGCGGTCGCTGATCTGATACTTGGAAATGTCAGTGGTATCAAACAGAGTACTGATAAGGATATCAAACTATGGGAGCCTAAACATAGAGACGATACTTATGGAGAAACTACGAGATTTCAAGGAAAATCTAGGGTAATTCCTGTGGATTGCATGTCATCTGGTAATGTCCGAGTTGCTGATACTTCAGTATTAAATTTAATTTCACCCCAACAAGAATATGTATCGTATCCAAAACAGTTTGGTCAACCAGAAACTAACATTGGGAGGCATAGTAAATCAGCAAAGGAATGGGTTAACGTAAAGGGAATATTCCAAAAAGTACAGTAAAAGAAACTAAGGTAAACTTTACTTTGCCGCAAAAAGGTGAATGTTATGGATCTGTTAAATATCCTGAGACAAACCGAATGAAACAAGAGCATGGAAAGCTATTTGAGAAATATCGCAAAGTGAGTCGTGGTGCTCGTATGTCGCGCGAGAATCATTACAGAAGAGAAACCAATGACTTAAGAGATTTCACACACTTTAGAGGAAGCCGCATGAATAGTAATAGTTACTATGGTAGTTTTCAAAGGGAATTTCATCGTGGATTTAGGAATAGGTACAGAGGACAAGATATAAACAGAAGATTTGGTTTTAACAAACCAAGCTATAGTGAACGAAGAGCTGGAGAAGTATACAGAGCTAGTTGCAGAGGAGATTGCCGCTGGGAAGACAGAAGAGAGAGCTACCCTCTGTATAGTAGAGCACGTCATAGATGGAGTGATGGTGGTGACAGCTATTGTTGTAGCTGTGGTAGTAGCCGTGGGTATCATCAGCCTAAATGGAGCAGCTACCCTGAAGAGTATGACCAAGGCTGAGATTAATATGATGCCGGAAGGGGCTTCTGATAGTATAATATTGAAATTACAGAGCCCGAAAACTAACATCACTTACTCAGAAGGGAAGGCCTAACAGAGTGATTTGTACAAATAAGTGTCAAAGTGACTTAGATCAAATTTGAAAATATTTTTGCATTTAGTCAACATTTGTTGCTTTCTGATTTAGACAAAATTTTCTTTCTCAGAGCAGATGCTTTGACATTGATCATAGGGAGTTGCAACGAGTTTTCTGCAGTCTGCAAAGTCACCAAGCAGCTGAACATTAACCTTACTATAGTTTGATGTTACTAGTAGGACAAGATACCAGACGAAAGAATTTTGATTATGATAATGCATGTTTACTTGTAGTTATATTTGTGTAAGTTTGATGACTTCACATGAAGTTTGTAGATTATGCATGCATTTCTCTGATATGAAAATGAATTTTGTTTAACTTTAAACATATTGAATGTGATTATCGCTAGAATAATTTGTATGCTATTAATGTGGGTTGATGTATTTTGTATGGAAGCATTATTTACTTTCATGATGTAGTTTAAGTTTGATGATGTATAGGTCTCCCATATTTGTCTTCACTGTGAAAAATCCCGGTTTTTTTACGTGGCGAAAGGGGTGGATGTCACGGAGTGTTTTGAGGGTATTTTGCAGGTGTGAATGTTCCCATGCTCCAGCAGGAGTTTATTAGTCATGTGAGTTGTTATGAGCTGGGAATGCGTGCATTGTACTGATTTAGCTACAAGCAGGATTGTGAGCATTGCTTGAGACAAGCTGTTAGCTTTTGTGATGCGTGAATGAAGATCAGTGGAGCGTGAAAGGGTTTCACGGGTTTTAGTGAATACGCATGAAAGGGGCAGTCAGTGGGAGGAGTGTGTTGGTTGGAGACGTGTGTTGGGTCAGTACAGAGAGAGAGCAGACAGGAGTCAGCATAGATCATAGAGAAGAGAAGGGTGGATATCTATAGTAGGATGCGAGTAGAGGGCCGGAGTTGTGTTGTAGACGTTGCAGTAGTTATTCATGAAGTAGCCTATTTGTGGCTGTAGTTATTCCAAGAAGCAGAGTGTGTGCGGATACTCGGGATTTGTGATGCATATATTATTTGTAATGGCCCAACGTTCATTGTGACTTATTGTGAATATAATATATTGTTTAGAGATTGATACAGGCTGTTGGAGTTATTCCTTGGACAATGAGCTATACGAGTGGTGTATAAGTGTTGTCTGTCTAACTTACATCCACCCACATTCACCCTACTCGTCACAATCTCCATTATGTATATATTAAGCAAGTTTAATTAAAGTCTGTAAAAAGATTTAATTCTCTAAGAAAGGCCCACTCACTGCTTAGTATTAAATGTTATACTATGCAGATATTTAAATCATATAAACCTATGTAGCCAAAATATGAATTTAAAATAATAACATTGCTATTATACATACCTGTCTCATCTCCAAAAAAGCATAACTGTTGTTGACTTTCTGGCATGTCCAATAAATCAGTATACTGTATCTCAGTTTTAGTACAGCTGTTGTCACAATCAGCCTGAAAGACATTTGGATCAATTCTAGCATTTATGTCACATCATCATTATCACTTTTAGCGGCCTAAACTGCCTAGGTCTTCAACAAATGTCTGCCAACTCCTCTTGTTGTATACTATCAGCTCAAGGTGTCTCCATGACTGATTCATATCTTTGACATGTGTATCCAGTTCTCTACTATGTGTGTTTTTGAGTCTCCCAACATTCTTTTACCCGGGACATTTCAGAATGCTATAAACTAGAGCTATATAATTGAATGGCCTTGACACTGGAGTTGAAGACTGATATTTTTGTGTTGGACTTGATTTCTCTTTGTATTTATGACACTTGTAATACACAGTTTTTAAATCTAGGGGAGGTAACATTTTTCTGCAATCATTTTCTCATTACTGCCATCACTCATGCACACATACAAAGACATACTCACATGCATATACACAAATGAACACATAGGCTTATGTATACATGCACATACAAATGCTCCTGTGCATACTTATAAACACACACATACACAAATATACAGATCATACAATTATTTTCTACATGAAATAAGACCCTATAGGGTCAAGGTGAACTTTCAAACACAAAAAACCCATTTCAATTTATTGTGTCAAAAATAAATAAATAAATAAAACACTGAAATAAAAAACAACCGTGTCTAATAAGGCCTCTTGTAGTATCTGGGGTCTATGAAAGTCGGGACAATAATTTGTTTTCTACATAGAGGTTACTTTCACAATTGCCTCCAGCTGGCAGGAAGTAGGAGTGGAAATGAAAGCTGCAACTAAGGTGGAGTGGGTTCAATTCTCTGCACCAAGCAACAGGAGACTGACACTTGGGAGTCATGACCCAAGTGGGCCCACCCCCCTTAGAGTGTAAAGGCAATTAAAGGACCGAAACACTTAATCGATGGTGGGACCACTTCTGATGACCAGATTGCCTCTTGTTGTATCACTCTGTATAGAGTTTCCTATCATATCAGGCCTCTTATAGTTTCTGGGATCTCTGATCAGACAAAGAAATATTGCTCCCTCAAGATGTTGTACAGGGCACTATTATAAGGCTGATCATGAGGCTGGCAACATCATCATGTCAAACAAATAGCTACAGATACCATCACAGTAAGAGCTTGTGGATGTTTAGTGTAGTGACATATAAGGTCAATTACCTGTCTGATATATAATCACACCTATGCCACTTCCCAAAAAAATGTCTGACATTTTTTCCTCATTTTCTCTCTGTAAGTGTTTGGAGAACTGCAGATTTATTAATTTTAAAACAGATTTTTATTAATTATGAGTCATTTTGATGATAAATTAATGTACTATTGCCTAAAGCTGAAAAATATATGTTTATTTAGAATGGTAGATATTATCAATAATATAAAATGATTACAAGAAAGAAAAAGCATGCACAATTTTTTTTAAATTATCAACTTACCTGCAACTTGCTTGTTCCTGAGGCAGCTGTATTTTTTCTTGATGATTTTCATGTAGTATATCCAATGACAAGAAAAACAAGGCCAAGAACACACACACTAGCTAATAAATACACTATTAATGATTTACATTATCACACCTACACCACTTCCAAAAAATCTTAGAAATTTTGAATAAATAGTACCTTTGAGAAAACACAACATCTATAACTTATTTACAGTATGTCAATGTCAATAGTGAGTTACAGCTGAAGGATCATGTGTATGGTACAGTCTAAAACAGCTCTTTGGATGGACATGGGGCTTTTTGGGGCAATCAATGCAATAAAAATTTGTTCGGGCTCATTTCGCAGGTGTTGAGCACACTATACAGTTCCTGTCTTTGTGGGTGTAACACACAATGTGCTTTGCACCTTCAAATCTTTTAACTTTGTTTCCTAAAAATGTTCTACCTTTCTTGTTGCCACTGGTGGCTATTAGATCAAGTGGAGTTATGGAGGCAGATTTCTCAGTTCACTGATCAATCAGTTTGTCTTTGAAAATTTTCAATGTCACTGACTTCTCATCAGCATGACTGAGGGTGTATAATATATAAGCATTTACCTGGGACACCTCTATAATCCAGTAGAAAATTTTCTTCCACCATTTTCTAGTTTTTCTTTGGAAATTGCCATAGTAAACTACCATTTGATCATTGTGGTCACATCCATTCATGCAAAAATTGTACCGGTGTACTGGTTTGGGTTTTTCAACTAAGTTGTGATGTCAAGTTGTGACTTGCACCATCTCAACAATACATGGTTTCTTTGCCGTTTTGTCTCTCCAAGCAACACATATCTGAGATCCATCACCATTTTTGTACCATCTGACTTCTCAGTGATGGAGTGAGAGGGTCTTCAGTTGAAGGGGAAAGTTTTTTTCTGTTGATGTTGACTGTGCCAGTATAATGAATGCCCCCTACTCAACAGATTGGAGCCGGGTAGCATAGTGGTTAGTGCACTGGCTTACTAGCTCAGTGGTCTATGGTTTGATCTACAGATGAAGTGGGCTTTTGTTAGGCCACAAACGGCTCCTGGGTTGACCCAGCCCCAAATGGGTACCAGAGCAACTCTGGGAAGGTTAAGGCAGCCGGCATGATGCTGACCACATCACCCCTAGTGAGCCGACGGTCAAGAAAATATGGGCCTAACACCATATTCTCAATATACATCAATGGGCGTGTAATGGGATCTTTTTTTTTACTCAACAGATAGGTTAGCAGTGTATCCACAGTGTAGTATCTGTCAGCAAATACATGGTGGCCCTTCCCCTTCCCAATTCCGTGTAGCAAGAAATCAAATACCTTCACCGCCTGACTTGTTGTAGAGTCATTAGCAAGAATATGTGATGTATTCTTCCCAAAGTATGTCAATACAGAATAGACATATCCTGTGGCAGAATCAAACAATCCAAAGGTCTTAATGTGATACTTGCTTGGCTTTGTTGCATTGTACTGCTTGTGTTTCTAGCATCCATTATACCCAAAAACCATTTCATCAATGGCTAAATTCTGAAATGGATAAAATGCATCCTGGAACTTCGCAACGAGCAAATTTAAAAAAAGCTCTATTTTGTCCTTCCCTTCTGAATCAGCATCTCTAACATGCATCATTGTATGGTAAATTACTTCAAACCTAGATCTTGAAAACATATTGCCATATCGGGGTGTATAATTATGAGGTGTCTGTGCCCAATAATCTTTTACGTATGACTTTTTATCTAAACCCATTTTTATTGTTACTGCGAAAAATTTCACAAGCTGATAGTAAGTGACAGGTTTCCAAGCAGCAGATGAAGATCTTTTTGAAGATGGAGGTTTTGAATTCTTTATGTCAGCATATTCGTTTATTACTATGACCAAAGAATGTAAAACATCTGGTGTCAGTAATGTAAGCCAGCAATCAAGCACAGAGGAAGTTGCATCAAGATTTGCTTGCAGACCTGGTTGACGAGTTGGAACAAAATAAAAACTATTCGTTGTTCCACCCTCAGTCACTTGTTTCCATTGCTCTCTTTCTTTAGTTAGGCCTACAGTATTTCCTGCTCTATTGGTAACTCTAACTCAGTCACTTGCTTCCATTGCTCTCTTTCTTTAGTTAGGCCTATAGTATTTCCTGCACTATTGGTAACTCTAACCAAGATTTTTGCTCTTTTACGAAACACCGATGGCCAAGGACTTCTAATATCTTCACTATCATCACTGCTTGAATTTTCATTACTACTGCTACGAGGCGCATTCAGAAAGTAATGCACCACATCGTTTTTCCCAGCTAATAATGAAGATAGAAGCATGAAATTTTGCACACTTCAAATATGGCATG
This sequence comes from Oreohelix idahoensis, assembly GCA_024509875.1. Lineage (NCBI taxonomy): Eukaryota > Metazoa > Mollusca > Gastropoda > Stylommatophora > Oreohelicidae > Oreohelix > Oreohelix idahoensis. The sequence goes on along the minus strand of JAMPIV010008269.1, from coordinate 94,034 downwards.
TGCCAATTGTGTGCACCAAATTGCACTGCAACTGGCCAAATAATACGGCTGTCCTAAACCATTGAAATGGAGCATGATAGCAACTTGCGTTATAACCAGTGAATTGTGATAGAATTTCTCGTTGCAGAGAAGGAAACTGTTGTAAACATTCACAAGCATCTATGTGATGTGTATGGAAGTTTTGCAGTCGACAGGAGTTTAGTCAGTCACTGGGTTCAGAGAATCAAAAAATCAGGAAGTGGAGATATGGAGCTACTTGATTGGCCGCGCTGTGGATGTCTTGCCACAGCCACCAACGCAGAAATGTTGAAATGCGCTGAAGGCATTATTCTTACTGATAGGTGAATCGCTACTCAACAATTGGCCGTACAGCTGTCAGTCAGCATTGGTAGTGCAAATGCAGTTATAAAAACTCTCGGATTTTCTAAGGTTTGCGTAAGATGGGTTCCTCGAAGTCTCACAAATAACTACCGATTGCAAAGGAAAGCAATTTCTTCTGAATTGTTGGAGCATTTCAATGCTGATGGAGAGAACTTTTGGCTAAGATCGTTACAGGTGACAAAACCTGAACACATCATTTTGAACCTGAGACAAAAAGACAGTTAATGGAGTGGCATCATCCGCAATCACCATGAAGAAAGAAATTCAAGACAATTCCTTCAGCTGGAAAGGTCATGATCACTGTTTTTGGGACATTGAAGGTGTGATTCTTGAGGACGTTATGCCAAGAGAAGAGACAATCAATTCGCAAGCTTACATTAAGACATTGAAAAAACTCAATCAACGTTTTCGCAGAGTTCGGCCGCACAAGAATTCAGCAGACCTGCTTCTCCTTCACGACAATGCGCGACCTCACACAAGTCTGGCAACACGGGAAGCAATCACCAAATTGGGTTGGACTGTACTACCCCATCCATCCTATAGTCCCAATTTGGCACCCTCTGATTTTCATCTATTTGGTCCACTTAAAGATGCACTCCATGGGACAAGGTTTGAAGATTATGTTTTGATGATGAAGGAGTAATTCATGCAGCGAAGAAATGGCTACATGATCAAGACAAAATCTGGTACAGGCTAGGAATACATGCACTTGTTTCACGCTGGCATAAAGCCGTACAAGTTGATGGGGATTATATTGAATAGTACCGATGTTTACATGACATATTCATGTATATTGTGTATAAATTTCATTCTTTTTGAATAAACAGCTCCTGAGAAAAACGATGTGGTGCATTACTTTCTGAACGCCCCTCGTATTACTGCCAGAAAAATCAACCACTACTTGAATCAATATCCACATTGTTTTCACTGTCCTCCTCATTGCTAGATCTATCAATCAATTGCTGAAATAAGTTTCTAGCCTGTTCAGCAGTTAGACGAGGTGTACGTGAATTTTTGTGGTGCTATCACTCATTGCCATGGTAAACAGTTTTGTGATTTGGTAACTAACCTGAAATGTTTGAAAAATATAATAATATCAATTTTCAGAGGCACAAATTTACTTTGGATGTTGTCTTCCGGTATTAAATTAAAATCTCGAACCAGATTGGAATGTGTTTCGTCACATATTTCATTCATTTTCTTACTAAACTTAGAAAGCCGCTGTGGGTGGTCTGCTATCCAAATGTGTTTCTTTTGATGGAGCAGCTTGCGGTAGTTGATGTGTTAACTGTCTGATTTAGTTTGTCTAAACAATGGTACATACAACATATAAGGTTAATTAACTGTCTGATATAGTTTTTCTAAACAATGGTACATACAACATGTAAGGTTAATTAACTGTCTGAGATAGTTTGTCTAAACAATGGTACATACAACAAATAAGGTTAATTAACAGTCTGATATAGTTTTTCTAAACAATGGTGCATACAACTTATAAGGTTAATTAACAGTCTGATATGGTTTGTCTAAACAATGGTACATACAACAAATAAACTTAATTAACTGCCTGATATAGTTTATATAATAATAATAATAGCCCCTTCAGTCATAACTGACTATGGGAATGCACCCCTGAGGTGACAGCCCTCAGCTACTTATTTTCCTGATGTTTTCTCACTCTTCGGCTTGTTGTGTGAGCTTCTTTTCGCCCAATCTGAGGTGGCGCCGTAAATAGCATCGCCACTTGGTGCGATCAGCAGCTTCTTCCTCCCATGTTGCTGGATTTATGTCCAGTGCCCTCATATCTCTCTTGCACGCATCTTTTAACCTCAGCTGTGGTAACCCAACTGCTAGTTGGCCATAGAAGATATTTTTTGGGATGCGACCATCTTCCATGTGGCGGACATGGCCAAGCCAGCGTAGTCTGCACAGTCTAAGCAAGTGTATATAAACAATGATACAAACAACAAATAAGGTTAATTAACTGTCTGATATAGTTTGTCTTAGATATGATAGGAAACTCTTTACAGAGCGATACAACAGGAAGCAATCTGATCATCAGAAAAAGTCCCCCCGTCCGACAAGTGTTTCGGCCCTATATACTCCTTTACACTCTAAGGGGGGCGGGCCTACTTGGGTCATGACTCCCAAGCGTCTCAGCTTCCTGTTGTCTTGCATCGAAAATGAACCCATTTCACTTATGGTAGCAACTTTAAATTCCACAACTCCGCCAGCCGTGGAGGCAATTGTGAAAGTAACAAAGTGAAGACAAATTATTCCGTTCGTTCCGTCGCACACACTGAGACACCAGCGCGAAGTCAACGAGTCGCCACTGCGCGTTCCCCACTGGACTTTTGATACTGACACCCCTTATAGTATACACTGCTTGTCACCCCTGAGTCGCAGCCCGTTCACTAGTCCACCACAAACCTCAGCGTATTGTGGACTTAGAAAAATTCCTGGTGTTTTCTGTACCGCAGCGTTTATTGTTACGATCTCCATTCCCCATTGCGGTTGTTCCACAGCCAGCCTGATGCCTTTTCGGCAGTTTCACTAAGCCTCTTCAGGGCCCTTGTTCTCGACTGTCCCCTCAGCCCCAACAGTTTCAATAGATCATACACTGATGCAGCCACAAGCCCTCTTGCGCCCATTTTAACAGCCATGACCCTTGCAGTGAACCCATCGTGTCTCAGATCCGCGGCCAGATCACTATACTTGGCCGCTTTGAACGAATGTTGCTCATCTAATCTGGATTCAAATGGCACGGTCAGTTCAATCAGTATGACCTGAAGCGTTGCTGCAGAATGAAGCACTATATCCGGCCGTCTCCGCGATTTTCGGATACTCTCTGGATATGCCCCTCGTCCAGGTAGGTCTACCGCCATCTCCCAATCATTTGCACAATCAAGAAGAGATGGTAAACTGCTACCAGGTTTATTCGGTTTGGGGTGTGCTGACTTTCCTGCCCTCAGAAAGTATGTGTTTGCGGTGTCTGGCCGGACTTTGCTATTCCCTTCATTCTTGCCAGATCTATTGTCGCAGCAAGCTCATTTAGCACTTTGTTATGGCGCCAAGTGTATCGCCCTTGCCCTAATGACACCTTACACGCTGAGAGCATGTGCTCAAGTGTCTGCCTCCCCTGGCACAGGGGGCACTGCTCATCATCTGACTTTCCCCATTTCACAAGGTTGGTGGCCAATGGCAGCAGGTCATACAGTGATCTGACAACGAAGCTGAGCCTAAGAGGTGCCATATGCCATTGTTACGTACATTTATTACCTAAGGGGGTAGTCTTCGGTCCTGCCAAATGTACGCACCAGTTTTATGTAGTTATATTGTTTGAGCGTTCGATTGATTCACGCACTGACGTGCACAAAGCAGTGAGTGTTGCTTTGGACGCACGTGTAACCTAGTTGAGTAGTTTGTGACGTCATGTTTTGAAGTGGAAACATGGCACTGGCTTGTGTCCATGATAGTAATTTTATATTTCGTATTCAATGGCATTTTTAAGGAAGCCATTTATTCTAGTGATCGGTATTGGTCTTCAGGTCGAAACCAATATCAGGAATGTCACGTGAGTTATCGTCCCACTTCTTATTTTAATGCTGTATGAAAAAAGGCCGCTCTAATACTAGTCTAGCGGGAATTAAGATGTTCCTAGAATGGATCTACAGAGTCGCTTGCCTTTAAGATTTGAATCGTAGACGGAGAATTCCTACGAGTAGAAGAAGTTATATTGTTTACCTTATGTACATGTTTTATATGCCGTACATGCTTCAATGCCAAAGTCGTGGCTTGGATGTAAAGAGAGGTTAGCCAACTGAAAGCCTTTACTGTTAGGATTATCGTATATTGACTTTGTGTGAAAATTATATGATGTACACCGCTATGTATGAAGAACGTCTGGGAATTTTAACAAATGTAATATGGAAGATTTCACCCCAGAGTATGTATACGTTACCATGATAGACGTCCTTGAAAGAAGGTCAACGGTCGTGACTGAGAAGGATATTATACGGTAACAGTTTTGTAATCCTTAGTCTATGGACAGAGGTCTTTACTAGAAGAGAATCTTCAGGAACTTTAGCAGCAGTAATTAATATGTTGTCGTGTGATCTTTGCGCCTGTGACGATGTCCGTCTTGTCCACTTCGTGTCCTGGTGAATAAAATCTATGTAAAGTTACCAACGACTCGTGTGCTGCTAATACTTGACCAGTTCACACAATTCAAGATACATTGTTGGTTTTTCGTTTGAAAGACATTGTTGACATTTATTCCATTGTAACCATTCGCGTTTCAATTCATCACTATGAAAACGACACCAACAATAACTGGTAGGCCAGTGCGGTCTGGAAGTAATTTCAGGAACGTACCCATCCAATTGATCGTTTGAAAAGAAGAATTTTTACTTTCAAGGCGACATCATCTCAATGTGGATCCGGGCGGAATATGAATCAAAATCAACTCAAATACTCAAGGTCTTCAATCAACCTCCACGTCAAGTTTCACAGTGACTGATTACTTGGAGATCATCTCTTCATCATTGTTACGTGCGAGCTAGTTTGATATACGCAGAGCGAAGTATTGCATCCTCTTACGTACATACACGGGGACGAGGCACTTTGATTTTACCTGCACGCGAGCTAAGTATAACTTGTATCCGTTATACCCTTTATTACTATTAGCTGTGCCTTAATTGATTATGTCCACTTATATATTTTCTATGTTATGTGTTATGTTTTGTGTATTCTTCGCGGGAGGTTGGGAGGTAGATCTGACGAACGAGATCCATCTCGAAGTTAATTCGGGCTCTTCGTCAGACGTTCTGTAGGACATTATTTTGCAGACTTCCCGCAGTGGAATGTTCCTACACGTGAGCGTAGAAGGATTCTAGGTCCACTGTGTCTGGTGGTCTGTGACACCTGTCTGTTTTAGCTGTATTGTCACGTTTACTTGTTGTTTTTGGTAGCTATTTTTACTTGTACCTTGGTTTTATGATGAATTTTGTATGTGATTATTGTCCATCTCACCTTTCCTGTCGTTTAGTTTTTTACAAAACTTATGTTTTTTACACTGTGTTGTCAATTGTACCGTTAATTATCTGATCGTAGTTATCGTCGTATATTTTTACGATATTCTACTTTAGTTATACATTTTTATTTTTTTGATTTCTATGATTGTGTTCACCCGTCCATTTTATCATGTCTTGTCGGTTATGTTTCTAGTATCTTTCTCGTTGTTCATTTCATGACATTTGATTACATAAATTTATTGATTAATAACATATTTAATAATTATATGATAAATTGATTCTACCGTTCTTGGACAGGAACGTGTACCTTTAATTAGAGTGAAAAAAAAAAAATTATTAGACATGATGGATACTGTGCATCATTTTCTTCAGGAAGGAAGAAAAAAATTACGTTTATTTGGTGCAGACTGTGAGAATTATGCCACAGAACAGTTTCTACTTCAGGCGAGCAGTGATCTTGAAGAATATGCAATGAATAATTATAGAAACTGCTGTTCCAAGAATAGAGTACTTAAACTTTCTAAATCACTATCAACACTTTTTTATGATGAAGGTAATGTTGTTGAGTTGGAGGCGTTGAAAAAAACGAGAAATGACCTTCAGGGTGATAAGAAAGCTCTTACTGATAAGTTATCAGCAATGAATGATGAAAATTCTACACTGAGGAGTAAAGAGGCACAATTGATAGCAGATAATAGGAAATTTGGTGAATTCTCTCTTAGACAGAAAAAAGAATTAGAAGATGAGATTACCTCATTAAGACAATTAATACAAAATAAACTTGACAGAGAGAAAAATGAGTTGATTAATAATGAAGTGACCTCATTAATGAACATAGATATTGGAGAAGAGAGTAACTATGATTGCAATACACATGTGGCTCAAATTCAGAGCCTGGAAACTGAGGTAATTCTGTTGAAAGAAAAGATTACTAAGCAAATCACGAGGGAGCAGAACATGAAAGTTCTGAATAAAAGAGTAACAGAACTTGATTGGGGTAATCAAGAACTCAGAAAAGTTTTAGGTCAACAGGAGAAAGTGACTGAGGAAAAACAAAAAATTATTGATAGATTATTCATTGAGAAAAAGGAGCTGGAAGATGAGATGAGCTCAATTAAAAATGAATACCTGTGTAAAGAACAAGCTCTTGTTACAGAGCTAGATCAAGTCAAAATGAACTATGAGAAGTTGATGTCAGATTATGTAGATTTGAAAATAGAAGCTGAAGATAATAAAATTCAGCAGCAAATCGGGAGCCGCGCTAGCGTAGTGGTTACAACACCGCTCTGGCGACCGGGTGATACAGGATCAAACCCGGGCGACGGCATTTGAGGATTTTTCGTCGACCGGGATTTGGACTGGATTAACTCGAGACCTGGCGAGGACATTTGAAGGAGTGTCGTCGACCAGGGACTGGCGGCTCCTGAGCCGACCCAGCTGCAATGGGTACCTCCGAAATCGGAGAGTATTTGCCTGAATGGCGAGGGACACCTGTCTCTGTACAAGAAATAAAGGGATACTCACGTAAAATCAATGTCAGGTTAGACATAAAAAAAATAATAACCTGAGATTTCGCCTCGAGTATTAGCGGGCGAACGCAAAAAAAAAAAAAAAAAAAAAAAAAAAAAAAAAAAGCAGCAAATAGAAGCTGAAAAACAGAAAATGTTACATGAGGAAAATATGTCGTCTATGGAACTGAAGGAAATAAAGGTGGTGAATGGGAATGATATGGTTTTTATTAAGAAGATTGATGAACTTATGACTAGTCATCATAGTGCTATCGAAGCACTCAAACTTGAACTTAGTCAGGAGAGAGCTAAGGCTTTAGATACCATCAAAACTCTCAAACAAGAAATTAGTAACCTTAAATTAGAAACTACTTCTCAGATAAAAAAATTGAGGTTGGATTTTAAAGATATAAAAATTAGAAAGGGAAATAATAAGAATGACAATATTTACAAGGGGAAACAATTCAAACAAACTGCTTTACTTATTAGTTCTTCGGGCCAATCTTCTAGATCAAAAGATTTTGATAACAATAATCTTAAATATAATGAAGAAAACCGCAATAAACAAAATTTGCAATCAAGATCTCAGGGTCCGCAAAACAGACAATTTTTTGGAAATAAACCATTTAACCAACATCATAACGATCATTCTACAAATTATCGGACTAATCCAAATTTTAACTCTAGCAGAAACGACAATTATGGCAATTTTAATGACAAAAATCACAATCGATCGCGCCGACGAGATAGATCGTCGAGTAATATGGGTAGACATTCTAATGTTGCTTTTAATGATACACAGGCTAACATTGAACAGGGTAAAGTAGCTGAAACTCACAATGCTATGTCTTGTTCTCTAGATTGTTCCCAGGTGAAAGACTGTCCAGAATGCTCGACTCTTTTCCAGCCCAAGGCGATCACGACGCTGCGCTGCGGACATGTTTTGTCAAGTCTCCCGGCTGTGTGTACGGCCATTTCAGCTACACACGATGAACCGGGATGCCTTCAATTAAATCGTGGATTTTTAAATGACATTCCATGTTCTATTCTTATAGATTCCGGTTGTTCCACTATCGGCGTCCGGACTTCGCTGGTCGACCCCGCCTGTGCAACCGGAGAGACCATCCAATGTGTTACTTTTAGTGGGACAATTGAAACATTTCCCACTGCTATTATTGATCTTAATACTCCTTTCTTTTCAGGAAAGATCCAAGCATGTCTTCTTCCGAATCCAATTGGTGACATAATACTTGGTCGTATACATGGTATTAAAGAGTGTACACCTCAGCAAATTGCTGAATGGGAAAAGCAGCATATACAGGATGCCTATGCATTTAAGTCTATACCTAGAGTTGTGTCACATACACATACCACTAACCTGTTATGTAATGCTAAGGTATTGGAATCTAGCATGAAGAACGATTCCATTGTTCATTACGCCACTGTTGCTAATTCGTTGCAACCTTTACGACATGCTTCTAGTCTTAAGAAGGAAAATAAGATTGCAACGCAACCTGTAAAGACTAGTAAGTCATATACCTTCCCTCGACTTGATCAGCAGTCAACTGATCGTAAGAAAAAGGTTAAGTTTGTAAAAAAAGGAAAGGATGTTCCTAATAAAAATAATAGTTGTAACTCAGGTGAGAAAACTAAAACCAATAAGGTTGTCAATAAGGTTTTAACTTTGCCTAGCAAGCAGGTGTCTACGACATACCGTACACCTACACCTTTGCCTGGCATAGGTAATAATACTCAATTACAGGGGTATGGTACATTTAAGAACAATAATTCTACATGTAGAAATAATAAATATTATAATTTACCTCAAAGGACTAAGGTTACTCAACAACCTTACTCCTACTCTTGTGATAATGGTACCACTTATATTGGTAGAGGTGCATCTTCTCGCACCATCCTTGTGCAAAATCTGCCACAACGAACTACTTGGCAGGCACTAGGAGATTTTCTCAACCACACGGCGGACGTTAGGTTCGTGCGTCTGTTACCTCATATCAATAACAGGTATGGTGACGCCGTGGTAACTTTTAGGACCAATAGAGATGCTCGCATGGCTATCGAGCGGGACAATGGTGTGTATTTTCACCACCATTCCCTCAGGTTACGATTAGTACCTGATTCTGCGTCACGCAGATAGTAACCTACTATATTGAATTTTGATTTCACATTCTTTGATGACTCAGCCTATGCAGTCATCATCTCTTTCTTGTACTGGTTATTTGTTCTTTTTCTAGTTCTCATGATCGTCTTTTTTTCAATGGATTTTTATGCCTTTCGGGTTAATGAATGCGCCAGCTACCTTTGTACGCATGATGCGCCGCATATTGTCTCATCGTCCCGATGTCATTACTTATATAGATGACATCTGTCTTTTCAGTGACTCTTGGGATGAACATATTCAGGGTTTAAAATCTTTACTTTCTACCTTACGGGATTATAACTTAACAGCGAAACCTTCAAAGGCTTTTGTCGGTTTTCATGACATCTCATTTCTTGGTCACCGTATAGGTCGCGGTTTAATGTATACAGAAGACAGTAACGTCTCGAAAATTTTAAACATCTCAGCACCTAAGACAAAAAAACAAGTGAGGTCACTCTTAGGACTAATACAGTTCTATTCTAAATTCATCCCTCATTTGTCTACTATAACTGCACCTCTTTCGTCTTTACTGAAGAAGGGCACACCTAATGTAATAAAGTGGTCGCAGGATCACCAAACGGCGTTAGACTATATAAAACAAATGTTTTCAAATAAGCCTTTTTTAAGGTTGCCTAACAAAGATCTCACCTTTGTTCTTCGCAGTGATGCTTCTTCCTACGCTATCGTGGCAGTTTTGATGCAGGAATACGGAGGCTCCTTATTTCCTGTTATGTACGTATCCAGAAAACTTACGACGAGTGAAATGAAATACTCCGTTCTCGATAAAGAGCTCCTCGCTCTTGTGTGGTCAATCACAAAATTGGATCGTTACCTCCTCGGATCACACTTTGTGGTGGAATCCGACCAGAAAGCTCTTACAGCACTGAACACAGGGAACGTTAAGTCATCAAAGTCAGCGCGTTACGCTATAGCTCTCCAACCGTTCCACTTTGAGATACGTGCTATTCCTGGAGTGCAGAATGTGTTTGCAGACTGTCTTTCAAGATGCCCTAGTGAACGTGTTGAAACTAGACCACTTTCGGATGGTGAAACATCCTCACCGAAACATGAATAACTTTGTACAGTGTCATTAATTGTACATCTGTGAAGACTATGTATAGTTTTGCAGTATTCGTATAAATATAACTTTCAGAACATACTTACATATGGATTATAACATTATTTCTTGTGAAGTAACGTTTTATTAGAACGGGAACAGTGATATTAAAGTAACATTTTTTTTTAGAAAGATATAAATATAGAGGAAAAACAAAAATGGTAGAAATAATAGACAGAAGTGTGAAACCTTATGTATTAGATGACAGATGGTAGACGAAGTAAATATTATCATTCTGTATGGAATTAACTTAGAGAATACTAGTGATATGGTAGAATGAAAACATATATAGACGTGTATAGGGCTTCTTTACGGATGCTGGCCATATTAAGGGGTGTCTCCTGATTTGAAAATTATTAGGTTAACTTTTCAAAAAAGACGCATAGGAGCGGAAGTCCCCTGATTGGTTGCTTAGAATAACTAAGGAGTATGAATAAATACACTGAGACCCAAGCTTTCCTTGCCACTTGAAAATTAAATATACACTTGTGTAGTTATTGACGAATTCAGACAATGTGTGCTCCTATGTCTTCGCTGTTCTGATGTCAGCAGGAGATCTGTGTGACCTTTAATAGCCTGTATTTAACTTATATAGTGAAATATTTCAATATTACGGTAAGAAGCAACATTTATATAATTATTATTGTATTTGAAATTATGTTTGCATTAGTGATTATGTATGAATATTGGAAGGGTAGAGTCCCAGTCGTACAAGTGTCATTTCAACATATTATGTAAAATCATTAAATGGGGTTAGATAATCTTATAGCTTCATGTAAAAGCCCTACAGCTTTACTTGTACTTTGGGAGATACAAGAAAATATATAAAGAGGGAAGCCAACATCAAACTTTGTGTTGTTTCACCGAGTTGCTATGAAAGATATTATCCTTTTGTAGAAAAGCCAGACAGGCTTTCTGACATTGTGAGGAATGAACTTAATAAAATCCTTACAGTTTTACTTAAAAGTTGGGATAAAAGAAATTAATATGGGAAAAGAAATTACTGAATAATGTTTGAGATATAGCCAGCAAATCCCTGGATATCTTTATAAATTACAGGGTATCACCTGAATGTATTTACTTAATTATAATATTGTCTTATGACTAGGAAGTTGTTCAACATATGGTTGAGATACTTGATGATGAATAAAGCACTTTAACAGATGGGAAAAATAACTATGTGTATATGATTTTCTGATTAGAATCTGTTAATAGGTATCAACCTTGTTATAGTTGAGATAGGTCAGACTAGTATTTTGAGGGAAATGAATCTTTTCCTTCCCAGGGTTTCTGTAATAACCTGAAGTATGCCAGTCACGTGTTTGTTCGAGAAAAGTACCAGTGTGAGGCCATATGTCTGATTGCCTTGCAGTATCCAACATCAAAAGCTGTACCTTGATGTGAGAGAGCAGATGCATGTGCAGGACATCGCAGAATTTTTGACAACTATATAAAAGCTAAGCCCTGTGTTTTGAGGCCTTGTTAATTCACAACCTGATCCTCCACGAATTTCCTAGTAAACAGATTCCTAAATATGATGACAGTATTAATCCCAAAAATCTGTGCTTATTCTTAGAGAAAATACTTCACTAAAGAACATTTCCAACCCTAAAATCTTCATGATCAAGATATAAAAGACTCTATTAGTTAAACTTGTATTTGTGTAAATATATTTAATTAATTTTTAACGTTTAATTTCATTTGACTCACTCAATTGTACTTAATACATTGTAAAAAATTTATCAGACAAAAATTCAATAGTGAGTTAATTACTTGTTAAGTAACTTTAAAGTGTGGTTGTTGTTATTTTATTCACATACATTGCATATACCCTAGACAACTAGCTACACAACATCCATGCATCAGTACATATAATTGAGAAACTATACATAGCAGGGTGGGGTCATTGGTGGAAGCAAGACAGGTTCCCTGATATCAGATTCAGAATTTATACTTCCTCAGGGGCTTGCATAGCTGACTTCACATCTGCTACACATAATATATACTTAATTAATATCAACCCACCACACATACAACATATAAGGCTACTTAACTTGCTGATATACTTTGTCTAAACAGCGGTATATACAACATTTAAGGCTAATTAACTGGCAGATATAGTTTTTCTAAACAATGGTATATACAACATGCATGTAAGGCTAATTAACTGTCTGATATAGTTTGTTTAAACAATGGTACCTATAACATCTCACCTCAATATTAGCATCTGGATTCTGGAAGTCTCCATTATACTCCTGCTTACATTCATCAGAATCTGGATTTTGATTACAGTGCATGATATATTTAAATTATTACATACATTCTGACCGATTCTTTATAGCATTTTGACAAGCAGTTATTATAATCTACAATAATTTTTGAAAAAAAACAAACCAAACAATATAATCTATAGTTTTATAAACTCAGTAAAATGCTTACTGGCTTAACAACACACTTACAAGAAGAGTCTTTGAAAGTTTAGACTAGTTCATCTTAACAAGAGGTTGTTGCTGTTGATAAACAAGGGTTGCTGAGCTTGTCATCCTTAAGCAGCCATTGCCAAGTTGAAGAATTTGTATGTGTTCTGAGGCTACTAAATGGTGGCTGATTAAAGTGTTTGTGTTCTGAGGCTACTAAATGGTGGCTGATTAAAGTGTTTGTGTTCTGAGGTTACTAAATGGTAGCTGATTAAAGTGTTTGTGTTCTGAGGCTACTAAATTGTGGCTGATTAAAGTGTTTGTGTTCTGAGGCTACTAAATGGTGGCTGATTAAAGTGTTTGTGTTCTGAGGCTACTAAATGTTGGCTGATTAAAGTGTTTGTGTTCTGAGGCTACTAAATGGTGGCTGATTAAAGTGTTTGTGTTCTGAGGCTACTAAATGGTGGCTGATTAAAGTGTTTGTGTTCTGAGGCTACTAAATGGTAGCTGAATAAAGTGTTTGTGTTCTGAGGCTGCTAAATGGTGACTGATTAAAGTGTTTGTGTTCTGAGGCAACTAAATGGTGGCTGATTAAAGTGTTTGTGTTCTGAGGCTACTAAATGTTGGCTGATTAAAGTGTTTGTGTTCTAAGGCTTCTAAATGGTGGCTAATTAAAGTGTTTGTGTTCTGAGGCTGCTAAATGGTGACTGATTAAAGTGTTTGTGATTGGTGATCAATAATCAATATACCCTTTATCTCCCCAAGGAGCACAGGCCTTCAACAAACACATGCCAAGTTCTCCTGTCAAGTGTCAACAACTCAAGTTCTCCTGTCAAGTGTCAACAACTCAAGTTCTCCTGTCATGTGTCAACAACTCAAGTTCTCCTGTCATGTGTCAACAACTCAAGTTCTCCTGTCAAGTGTCAACAACTCAAGTTCTCCTGTCAAGTGTCAACAACTCAAGTTCTCCTGTTATGTGTCAACAACTCAAGTTCTCCTGTCAAGTGTCAACAACTCAAGTTCTCCTGTCAAGTGTCAACAACTCAAGTTCTCCTGTTATGTGTCAACAACTCAAGTTCTCCTGTCAAGTGTCAACAACTCAAGTTCTCCTGTCAAGTGTCAACAACTCAAGTTCTCCTGTCAAGTGTCAACAACTCAAGTTCTCCTGTTATGTGTCAACAACTCAAGTTCTCCTGTCAAGTGTCAACAACTCAAGTTCTCCTGTCAAGTGTCAACAACTCAAGTTCTCCTGTCAAGTGTCAACAACTCAAGTTCTCCTGTCAAGTGTCAACAACTCAAGTTCTCTTGTCATGTGTCAACAACTTAAGTTCTCCTGTCAAGTGTCAACAACTCAAGTTCTCCTGTCATGTGTCAACAACTCAAGTTCTCCTGTCAAGTGTCAACAACTCAAGTTCTCCTGTCAAGTGTCAACAACTCAAGTTCTCCATGTGTTTTTAAGTCTACCTCTGCCTTTCTTTCCCTGTGGATTTCAGTACAAGGACCACCTTGTAATGCTATCAACAGGTTTCCTCACTGTGTGTTGTATCCATCACCAGCATCTTTTTCTCATCTCTTGTTCCACTGGCACTTGTCTGGTTCTTGTCATCAGTTCCACATTTGTGACTTTGTTATACCATTTCAAACATTATATTCTATGCAAGCACCCATTTATGAAAGTCTGTAACTCTTCTTATTGTTTTTTTATCTTTCAGAGCCATACATTAGGACTGACTTGACAGAGCCATACAATAGGATTGACTTGACAGAGCCATACAATAGGACTGACTTGACAGAGCCATACAATAGGACTGACTTGACAGAGCCATACAATAGGACTGACTTGACAGAGCCATACAATAGGACTGACTTGACAGAGCCATACAATAGGACTGACTTGACAGAGCCATACAATAGGACTGACTTGACAGAGCCATACAATGACTGACTTGACAGAGCCATACAATAGAACTGACTTGACAGAGCCATACAATAGGACTGACTTGACAGAGCCATACAATAGAACTGACTTGACAGAGCCATACAATAGGACTGACTTGACAGAGCCATACAATAGAACTGACTTGACAGAGCCATACAATAGGACTGACTTGACAGAGCCATACATTAGGACTGACTTGACAGAGCCATACAATAGGACTGACTTGACAGAGCCATACAATAGGACTGACTTGACAGAGCCATACAATCAGACTGACTTGACAGAGCCATACAATAGGACTGACTTGACAGAGCCATACAATAGAACTGACTTGACAGAGACATACAATAGGACTGACTTGACAGAGCCATACAATAGAACTGACTTGACAGAGCCATACAATAAAACTGACTTGACAGAGCCATACAATAGAACTGACTTGACAGAGCCATACAATAAGACTGACTTGACAGAGCCATACAATAGAACTGACTTGACAGAGACATACAATAGGACTGACTTGACATCTGAGTTGAACTTTCTTATTTTCAAGTCAGACTTGATGACCTTTGACCTCTATATGTTTCCCAATGAAAGCTCTTCTTACTTTATTGTATTCTTATTTTGATATTATTGTCTGTCCCTCCAACTTTGTCTGTATTGCTGCCAAGAAATCTGTATGATTCTACCATCTTTTAGTTGTGGTGTTTCTTCATGTACAACCTTGTTATCAAATCTTGCATTTACTCTCATTATCCTTGTCTTGTCCCTGTGTATTTTCAGACCAACTTGTTGTGAATTCTTATTGAGTATTATCATTTTATCTTGCAACTGATTATGGTTATGAGACAGATGAGTCAAGTCATCTACAACATCTAGATCATCAAGCTGTTTAGTCAGATTACACTGGATTGCATTTCTGTTGTGTGATGTCGATGTTTTTATAACCCCACTTATTGCTAGTAAGTAAAGATATGGAGGCAAGAGGCATCACTGTCGCACTCCCATTCTAATCATAAATGGTTCTGTAAGTTGTCCTTCATGAAGAACTCTGCATGTAATGTCCTCTTCAGTCTTATTTATTAAATAAATGCTCCTTCACTTTCCAAAGTGATTCTCTGTCTACCCTGTCAAATGCCATTTAATAGTGCACAAATTCAATGTCCAGCAGTGAATTCCATTTTCTGGTGCCCTCATATCTCTCTTGTACACATCTTTAAACTTCTTCTTCTTCTACTTGTTTATTTCTGACTGAGTGCCAGATAAAATACCTTTGTGTGTTGTTTGTTTATTTCTGACTGAGTGTCAGATAAAATACCTTTGTGTGTTGTTTGTTTATTTCTGACTGAGTGCCAGATAAAATACCTTTGTGTGTTGTTTGTTTATTTCTGACTGAGTGCCAGATAAAATACCTTTGTGTGTTGTTTATTTATTTCTGACTGAGTGCCAGATAAAATACCTTTGTGTGTTGTTTGTTTATTTCTGACTGAGTGCCAGATAAAATACCTTTGTGTGTTGTTTGTTTATTTCTGACTGAGTGCCAGATAAAATACCGTTGTGTGTTGTTTGTTTATTTCTGACTGAGTGCCTGATAAAATACCTTTGTGTGTTGTTTGTTTATTTCTGACTGAGTGCCAGATAAAATACCTTTGTGTGTTGTTTGTTTATTTCTGACTGAGTGCCTGATAAAATACCTTTGTGTGTTGTTTGTTTATTTCTGACTGAGTGCCAGATAAAATACCTTTGTGTGTTGTTTGTTTATTTCTGACTGAGTGCCTGATAAAATACCTTTGTGTGTTGTTTGTTTATTTCTGACTGAGTGCCAGATAAAATACCTTTGTGTGTTGTTTGTTTATTTATTTAGTGAATTCCATTCCAGACTTTGTTCAGCTATTATTTTCAATGTGGCTATCAGGTCTGTACAGGATCTGTTCTGCCAAAACCTACTTGATTATCTCTCAATTGTTTGTCTATAGACTCTTTTAATCTCCCAAGGATGATTCAGTTTAATACTTTTCCTGACCAAAAAGTATTCAGAGAATATGAGAAGATGAGACAGGTATTATTTCAGAGCTAGCATTTGCTAACGATGTTGCCCGGATTGCTAAATCAGATCACATCTTCAATCCAACCTGCAAGTCTGGAAGGAAGAGCTAGAGAAGAGAGGAATGGTCATCTGTTACAGACTGGATGGGAGGCATTAAAAAAGAGTTAGCTACCCAAAAAGCAGCAGGTGGAAGACTTTTTCAGGCCATAAAGCAAAGATTTTTCAGCAGAAGAGAAGTTAGCAAGAAAACTACAGTATCTGTATACCGCTCCACTTATACTTCAGTCTTGACATATGGATACACGTCATGGGCAATGATACAACAAATAAAAGCCAGCTCCAAACATCAGAAATAAGGTATCTGAGGAAGGTGGTTGAAGTAGCAAGAACAGATATGGTCAGCAACCAGATGATATGGCAAAGCCTCAAAACCCAGCCACTGCAGACTAAAGTAGAACAGTCCCAACTACGATAGTTTAGACATGTCTGCAGAATGGAAGACAATCATCTATCATGGCAATTATGAGAAACTGAGAGCCAGGGATCCAGACCTCTAGGATGAACCAACATCCACTGGGAAGACAACATTAGACATTCTCTGAAGGACCAAGGACTAGATTAGAACCAGGCCATAAGGAAGACAGCTGATAGGATAGTATGGCGCTCCCTCCTCCAAACCTCTATACCTCATTGTAGAAGAGGGATGACTAAATAAGCATTTTTCCTGGCACTGATGTTAACATTATTCCTCTATAATGTGTGCATTCTTGTAAATTTCCTTTCTTAGGTAACTTTACTAGTTAACCTTCCTTCCATTCTGCTGGTATTTCTTCTCTCGGTGGTGGTAATTTCCCCTCTGCTGCAAGCTGCTCCTGACACGAACAAAGAACTCTGTGTCAGTCGGGCAAACCTCAGAGGTTTTGGTGAACTGATGATGACACAGTGTGCATTTAAGACAACGAAGATCGCAATGCAATCCGCAAAAAGCCCAAGGCCAGTGTTTAATCTCCTGTATGGATGGTTTTGGATTTTGTTACTTTGTCTTTTTTTGTCCCTGTTTATTTCATTACTTTTATATTGTTTTTTTTTTCTAAACATACTAAAATTTGATGAGCATTGGATATTACAAATGTATGCTATTATTTGACCTTGATAATGTTGCATGCCTAAATAATGATCAAAGTACATGTGTGGATGTGAGGATACAGACTACAAGATGAGAGAGAGAGAGAGGAAGGACAGAATGTTAGATGGGTATGCTTGCCCAATTCTTAACCCTTTGAAAATGAAATTTGTTTGTTTGTTCTCTCTCCCAAACTTTGCCAAGTAGTTTGAATAATATCTCTGTAGAGGTATCAATATCTGTTTTGATGGTCTCTGCTGGAATGCCATCTATTTTCATCAGCCCTTCGACAGCTTCCTAATGGCTTGCTTGATTTATGAACATGCGGTTTCTCGCACAGCGAATGAACACCATGACACACATTATACATAATTTTTTTAGTTTTATTTTTGTTTTTTGGAACAAAAGATTGTGTTAACAGAAGATCATGATCTGAAACTGCATCTGCTCATCTATATACCTTTACATCAAGTAATCATCATTAGAAAGAGCGGTTTATATATTTTGTGTTTACTTAATTCATAATATTCATATTTTGCCAATAATTCATCTTGGTGTTCTTAATAGAATTTAAAAGTCACGACAGTGCTTGATATTGTCTTTAAACTGTCTTTTGATTTGTCTACAAAATGAACAAGAAATTTATCTGGCGGTGACAGGGGATGCATTATTTCATGGATTGCCCCAGGTGCTAAAAATCCTCGGTACGCCACTGCCTCAAACATGTAAAACTTGCTGCAAGGGATTTTATGTCTGGACTAAAGGTAGCCCAAAAAAAAAAAATCCACACACGTATGCATATAGTGTATAAACACAAACAAATTATGATGTTTGTGGTGGATGTGTATAAATACCACTTATTACGTTACATATTTGTTGAAAGTTGTAATATATTGAGCACAAGTTACATTTATGTTAAAAAGTTGTAAAGCATTACTGAGTAAATTGTCCCCAGCAGCATATACAGATGTGAAACTGCTCCTCATACTCTCTCTCCCTGCAGGAACATGACCATCTTCCTCACCTTCACATTCTATCTTCACTGTGTGCCCCTGAAAACCAAATATTGAACATATTCAAGTTTGAAACAAACCACAAGTCTTAAACATTGCCCCAGTCTGACAACTACATGATACATTTTTATGTATTTAAATTACTTTCTTTTCTCAACTGTTTTATGCCTCTGTCCCTGATGAAGATGTTATATTACATTTACATATACTACACTGTTACAGAAAAAAAACACAAAGAACCCAGCAATAAGTAATTTTACTTTACTTTACTTAGTCGTTCCCCTTCTACCATAAGGTGTAGAGGTTTGGAAGACAGAGCGCCAGACTATCCTATCGGCTGTCTTCCTCCTGGCCTGGTTCCATTCTAATCCTCGGTCCTTCAAAGATTGTCTAATGTTGTCCTCCCAGCAGACTCTGGGTCATCCTGGGGGTCTGGATCCCTGACTCTTTGTTTCCCATGCTTGTCATGGTAGCCGATATTCTCCCATTCTGCAGACATGGCCAAACTATCTTATATGGGACTGTTCTACTTGGGTCTGCAGGGGGTGGGATTTTAGGTCTTGACGTATCGTCTGGTTGCGGACCATGTCTCTTCTTGTTACTTGAACCACCTTCCACAGATACCTCATTTCTGAGGTTTGGATCTGGCTTTTGTGGGTTGTATTCATTGCCCATGACTCGCATCCATATGTCAAGACTGGGACATAGGTGGAGTGGTAAACAGCCATCTTCGTTTTCTTATCAACCTCTCTCTTGCTGAGGAATCATCAATTTATGGCCTGAAAAAGTCTCCCAGCTGCAGCTTTTTGAGTGGCCAACTCTTCTTTGATGCCTCCTTTTTGTCTATAATAGCTCCGAGGTATTTATATTGGTCGACCTGCTCCAGGACCTGTTCTCCCAGCTTAATCTGATGTCTTCTTTCTTCTCGTGATATCACCATAGATTTTGTTTTAGAGCTGCTTATGACCATCCCTTTCTTCTCCAGCTCTTCCTTCCATACTTGCAGGTTGGATTGAAGATGTGCCTCTGATTTAGCAATCAGGGCAACATCACCAGCAAATGCCAGCTCTGCAATAAGTAATACAATGTTTAAATGGACAATATTTTAACAGATTTCTCAGTTTAACTCACTTTGGCTGTATAAAAATTTGTTATCAAGAATAAAAAAAGAAAACTCACTTTAAAATCTGTACTAATGTCCTGTTTTATGTTTTGATTCAGGACTGGGAACTTCTGTTCCATATTTTTGTTGCAATCTGAAAAGAAAAATGAATTATAGGTAACCAAATCTTAGACAATTTATTACATGCTGGTTATTTGAAATATTGATATCACATGAAATTTCACTCAATATTTTTTTTTAAAATAATGGTGAAAAACATAACAACCGTATAATGATTTTCTTCTGAATGATTCAGAGCTGTCAAGTGCATGCAAAATGTGTATACTAATTTTTCTTCAGTGATTCAGAGATTTTCAAATGTATACTAAATTTGTGTAAGATCATGTTTGAAAAATATAACTTTTTCCATTAGATAGCTAGAATCTAAGTTTCATATAATACAAACATCTGTGAATTTTTGCAAAACCTTTTTTTTTTTTTGTACTGTTCTTGACATCAGATATACAGACAAGTTACATATTTTGGGAGAAATTTCTACATTTTAGTAAATTCTTTCCCAGAATAATGAAATAAACGAAAGGCTTTACAAACAAAGACTGCTACGCACCTGGAGCAGATACTATTGTTTCTCCTACATCATTACATACCTGTCAAATTGTACATTTTTATTGTACAATGTATGTTTTTTTTTATACTTTTAGCAGTGTATGGCCGTACAGACTCGTTGCACGGATTTTCTCCCCCAAAAAAATTAAAATCAAAAAAAGTTTTTTTTTTAAAATCAGAAAATATTTTCTAGCCCAGGTTTTTTTTAACCCATTTTTTTTTTATTCGGGAAATATTGGCGTCTGTTTTTAAAATGAGGTCTCTCCCAGCAACCAATCAAATCCTTTTATACCCAACAATTCAGCAAAAACTCTGAATTCGGCCTCAAATACTTTCGGTTTTCAGCGTGACATGACGTATTTTTAAAGTTACCTG
This sequence comes from Oreohelix idahoensis, assembly GCA_024509875.1. Taxonomy (NCBI): domain Eukaryota; kingdom Metazoa; phylum Mollusca; class Gastropoda; order Stylommatophora; family Oreohelicidae; genus Oreohelix; species Oreohelix idahoensis. The sequence continues at coordinate 73,194 of JAMPIV010008269.1, read as the reverse complement.
TTGTCAACGACCACGCTTGTTATATCTTACCCTTCAATATATTTCAGATAAATTAATTTCATAATATTCTGTGTAGGCCCTACATAACTAACAAAAAAAAAATTTGTTTACATAAACAATTATGTTCCTAGAGTAAATTCATTAAGTAGACCTACTTTAGTCAAGCGGTCAAGATTTGCTGCGTTATTGTTTAATAAAGTGGTGATCTATGTTATCACTGGTCTACAAACTTTTGGTAGTATGTTTTGTCTTCCTAGATGTGATATTCTCTTCATAATTTGGTTATTTTATTTTTTTGTTTTGCTGCTAGCTGTTTGCTTTGCTTCGTTGTTTTGACCATTTAAATATTTCCAATAAATTAATGTCATAATATTCTGTATAGGCCCTACATAACTAGAAACAAAGTTTCTGTGTGTAAACCACGCTGCTGTTTTTTTTTCAATAAAGTGGCGATCTTTTATCAGTGGTCTAGCAAATTTTTAATAATAATTTTGTAAATTTGGTAGCATGTTTTTTTTTCTTCCTAGATTCATTATTCTGTTTAAAATTATTTTTTGCTGTTAGCTGTTTGCTTTGCTTCATTGTATTTTTTAATCATTCTCTTCGTCTACAAAGATTATTAGTTGAAATATTTCATCCATTGAATGATGGCTGAGCCTAATTTAAAGAAACAAAAGCATGCAGGTCATGGTAAGTTTCAGGCCAAATGGGTTAAACTCTTCCCTGGCATTGTAGATGCATTCAAGTTAGGATCAACCCATGCTTTTTGTAGATTGTGCAGCAAAGATATTAAAGTAGTGCTTCAGGGTTATTCGATTTGAAAGTACATTTTAAAACGAAATTGCATGAACAAATGTTTGCAATGAAGAAGGGAGCAATTATTAAGACCTTTTTTTGCATGGCCAAAGCAGGAAGAGGGTGGCATTACAAGGGCTGAAGTTTTATTTGCCAATTTTATTGCCCAGCATAACTTAACTGCATCTGTTGCTGATCATTTTTGTCACTTGGTGCCTGTAATGTTTCCTGACAGTGATTTTGCCAGAAAGTTCCAGTTGAAGAGGACCAAGACAACACTTATCATTAAAAACTGCCTGGCTCCATCTGCAACAGAACCAGTGATAAAGCTGTGCAGGGAAAACCCTTCTCACTAATGGTTGATGGGAGCCGTGCTAGCGTAGTGGTTACCACACTGTGCTGGCGACCGGTTGACACAGGATCAAACCCGGGCGAGGGCATTTGAAGATTTTTCATCGACCGGGATTTGGACTGGATTAACTCAAGACCTGGTGAGAACATTTGAAGGAAGTGTCATCGACCAGGGACTGGCGGCTCCTGAGCCGACCCAGCTCTAATGAGTACCTCAGAAATTGGCGAGTATCTGCCTGAATGGCGAGGGACACCTGTCTCTGTACAAGAAAAAAAGGGATACTCACGTAAAAATCAGTCTCAGGTTAGACATAATAACCTGAAATTTAGCCTGGAGTATTAGCGGGCGTACGAAAAAAACAAAAAAACTAATGGTTGATGAGTCAAATGACAAGAAAACAGAGATGAGGTTAGCTATTATGGTGAGAGTTTTTGAAGAAGGATTGGGACCAAGAACGACATTTTTGGACATGCCTGTATGCAGTGGTGGAACCAGTGAGGCAATATTCAGTGATGTTGATAACACTGACAAACAACATTTTTCTTTCTTACATAAGAATAAGTGTTTTTAGGTCAGTTTCTTGCGCTGATTTCAAATTTGAAATCCATTTATCTCTATCACGTAGGGTTCTTAAGATATTTGTGAATAAATATATTTTGGGGAAACCGTTATTTGCTCCATTTCATTTTTACTATATAACTTATTAAAAATTAATAAAATGCAAAACAATTCTACTTTTTATACTGCTAAAAGATGCATGACATATGTTACGCTATTTTTCAAATAGTTACTGTATTTTGAAATAATTCTGAGCGAAATATGGCTTCTAGAAGTTGTAGAAATTCGGCTGATCTGTTCTGTTACGTGTGCGGATATTTTACCGATCGTGTTCACCAGAAAAAAATTTACACCATTACTAAAGAAAGCATATGAACTGTATTTCGATTCGAAAGTTGATGATGCAAGTAAATCTTGGAAGCCAAATGCAGTTTGTTCGACTTGTGCAAATACATTTGCAGGTTGGTTACGAAAATCGTCGAAGCATAAGTCGATGCCTTTTGGAGTGCCAGTAATATGGCGTGAACCGACAAATCACGCTACTGATTGTTACTTCTGCTTGACAAATATCCATGGTTTCACTTTTAAAACTAGAAAGTCTGTGGTTTATCCAAATATTGAATCGGTGTCGAAACCAGTGCCTCATGATCCAATCACGTGTCTGATCCCAGTTCCACCAGAACAATATCCGTTGGACGTGAATGAATCATCAGAAAGTGATAGTTTGCCTGCTTTAGAAACTAATTCTGACTCGGATTATATACCGGTGAATGATGGTGTTCACTTAATTAACCATTCAGAACTTTCAGATCTAATACGTGATCTCGCTCTTACCAAAGGACAAGCGGAATTACTCGGTTCGCGACTCAAAGAATGGAATCTTTTAGCGCCCAATACTCCGATATCTAAATTTCGTCATAGACACAGAGAACTTGTTCAATACTTTGAGATGGATGATGACATTTGCTATTGCAAAGATGTAAACGGTCTAATGGTGCACCTCGGTCATGAGCACATAGTCAACAAATGGCGACTTTTCATCGACTCTTCCAAGACTAGTCTAAAAGCCGTGTTATTGCATAACGGAAATTTATTTTCATCAATTCCAGTCGCCTACTTTGTTCATATGAAAGAAACTTATGACAATATGGCTATACTTTTGGCAAAAATAAAGTACAATGACTACCAATGGCGGATTTGTGGAGACCTAAAGGTCATTGCAATTCTCACGGGCATGCAGACTGGGTATACTAAATTTTGTTGCTTCCTATGTGAATGGGACAGCAGCAACAGACAGGAACATTATGCAAGAAAGGTGTGGCCTATCAGGGATTGTATGAAGCTCAGGCATAAAAATGTAATACACGAGTTAACAAAGACAGCGCATCATTTTACCACCGTTACATATAAAGTTGGGGCTCATGAAGAATTTCGTAAAAGCGTTAGATAAAACGAGCAAAGCTTTCACTTATCTTCGAGAAAAGTTTCCGCAAGTTAGCGATGCAAAGATAAAGGAAGGTATCTTTGTAGGACCTCAGATTAGGAAAGTTATTGCAGACAAACAATTCGAGAACCTGTTACATGGTAGTGAACTTCGCGCATGGATGGCATTCAAATCGATCGTCGATAACTTTCTGGGAAATCACAAATCTGTCGACTATGTGCATATTGTTAAGCAGTGCATAGATGCATACAGAATTATGGGCTGTAACATGTCCCTCAAAATCCATTTGCTCGATTCACATCTTGACTTTTTCCCTAACAACCTTGGTGAAGTCAGCAATGAACATGGAGAACGATGCCATCAAGATATCGCCGTAATGGAGTCACGTTATCAAGGATGGTGGAGTGTGACCATGCTTGCCGATTATTGTTGGATGCTTCATCGCGATGTACCACATGCCATTCACCGACGAAAGTCGACTGCAAAGAAATTCAAGCCTACATAACTGTTATACTTCATGTACGAATGATGTTGTAATACTGTATGCGTTGTTAAAAAAACTTCAAGTGCGTATTTCTAGAGATCCCGACCTGATAGAGAAAAACGGTTTGCAGATTTAAAAACAGCGCATTAAAATTGACCAGAAAAACATAGAAATGTTAGAGAAAGAAAAAAAAATTTTTTTTTGTTAGCCAGTGTAATCTTTCACAAAATTTTATTTTCCATGGAGAAATTGCATCGGCTTTGCTAGTGACAACTGCAATGTCATGGTGGGGAAATCAAACTCAGTAATTACCAGGATCAACCAGAGGAACCCTTATGTTTTTAGTATTGGGTTCATTTGCCACCTTGCAAATTTATGTGCACAAGATGGAATCAAACAACTGACTGTGCCAGTAAAAGACCTTTTTTTAGACATGTACTATCATTCTGAGCACAGCTCAAAACGACAAAGGGCTTAAAAGTAGTTTCAACTATTCACAGAAACAGATGACTTGAATATTCTTAAACACTGTCAGACTCGCTGGCTGTCATTGCAGAAGGTAGTGGATAGAATTATTAACCAGTATACAGCTCTCTCATCTTATTTTGAATGCCATAACGATGTTGAAAAGCCTGGCAGAGTCCAAAACATCCATACATTTTTAAAAGCACCACTAACCCAGCTGACCCTTCATTTTCTGAGTTTCATTCTGCCACTGTTAAATGAGTTTAATAAACTCTTTCAAACAGATGAGTCGCAGATTGGTGGCATGATGGAGGAGATGGACAGATTGCATAGAAAATTTTTAATTAAATTTGTGGAGATGAAATATGTTAAACAGGTTGTTGGCTTGAGGCATATCAAATTTAGTGATTGCTGGGTGCAGCATGATGACAGCATACTTGCAATTGGCCTCTCAAACAGAGCATTTATGGAAGAAATGGAGCTTGATAGTGGAGTAAAGAGTTCATTTTTTGAGGATGTCAGAAATTTTTACACATCAGTAGTTAAAAAAATTACTGATAAATTTCCTTTTGACAACCAGGTTCTAAAGGACTTAAAAGTGCTTGATCCAAGCACTAAAGATAATCACAGGTATCTAAACATCTGCAGATTGGCAGATACCTTTGCCCCAGATCTTGATCAGGAAGCACTGAAAGATGAGTTTGATGACTACTGTATGTTGTTTGATGTGTGTTTGCCTCTACTGACAGATAGTGGTCAGAAAAAGAGCTTCCGTAGCTATTGGCTGGAAGTTGTTGACCAGAAAACTAGTACTGGTATCATCTGCTTATATAATTTAAAAGTCATCATTCAACGACTGCTGATACTCCCTCACAGCAATGCTGACTGTGAAAGATCATTTTCAATGATGAAAAAAATTCACACAGACTGCAGGAGGTATATGAATGCGGACACACTCACTTCATGTTTACAGTGTAAGATTAACATTGATACATGCTGTGCAGACTGTGCAACTCTGGAAAGTGCTAAAAGTGCATGTGTTGATTATAATACAAAACACTGTGCATCAAAAATATAGCACCTCACGATCACTAAGTTTTTTGTATGTAAAGAACAGCATGAGATCATGTTTTATCATGTTTTATATCACACTAATTCAAATGCTAATAGATTTGTATACGTCATTTCTCATTTTAAAATTGTATTGTGTATAATTTATTAATATATTTTTTGTGTAAGGAGTTTTGGGCATTTGTAAGGTCTTTTTTAGTCCGGCATACAGGTTTTTGTCTCAGGAGGTTGACAGGTATGTCATTAGCTAGTCATATCAGTAATCGAATATGAGCTTGGAATACTCATGCTGTCAATATTACAATGTAAGTGGCTAGGAACACAATCAAAATGAAGGGATGCTTATCATCATGGGCTGTGCATGAGATAAACCCACTGCAACCATGAGGTACATGCTTGGATCAGTATTGAATAGGTCCAGATATGTGATGGCCCAGACAAAAAGCCTATATGCCAGAGGTTTTCAAATTTTTTTGGCCCACGGCTCCCATGACCTGTGCATAAATCACTGTGGCTCCTCTCTATACTATATATTATATATAAGCAGCTGTTCATAACATAGCCCAACACTTTTCCCAAGCCACCGCGATGCCCTTAGCTGAGGGCCGTGATGCCCCTGAGAGCCGCAACGCACAGTTTGAAAACCTCTGCTATATGCTGATAACCACAGACTGAAGACACCTCCTGCATGGGAACATAGATGGCATAAACGCAGTATGAATAAAGATGGATATCATGAATGGTAGAGGGAACAATAGGGCAGGTGATCACAGTTAAAAATATTTTCAAAGGGGAAGAGTGGAGTAAGTAATGTTAGAACATTAAAGTATCAGCAAGTCATCAACAGCTTTGATAGGAAGTGCAGAGCTTGAGGTCATGGAAAAGTAGAGCTGGAAATTAATCAACTAATAAATGATTATAACAAGAACAAAAACAAATATATAATGATTAGTGAGGTATGGCAGGGGAAAATGAAGATCTTGTGAGGTACAAGTGCTACATATTGTTGATGAAAAAATAAAATCAAATACAAAAATCAGTTCAAACACTTCAAGCTTTCTTATTACTCTACTTCTTTTCTGTCCCTTTTTATTTTTTGTTTGTTGTTACACTGTGACAGGTACGAGCAGACAACTTTTAGGAAATGGTAAAAAAAACACATGCAAACACTCACACAATTTAGAAATTTAAATTGACATTATTTACAGCTATTGGACAGGAAAAGTGAAACCAAATCAGGTTTTGGCAACTGAAGAAATTATCTGGACTTACTTGTAAAGGCACCGTAAGGCCTATATCATAATTTCAACTGAGGTTAAACTGAACATTTTTATTCATACATAAAAAAAAAAAAAAAATTAGAAGTCTGGATAAGGAGACTGCATCTCTTATGTTGCCCAGACTGGCTGTTGGTACGTACTTTATAGTTAGTCTTAACCTTACCTCAAGTCAGTTTCAAGTTTTGTTGAACAGCTTTAACTCACTCTAACTCACAAGTAGTATTACACACCACTTTGCCCTTTACATTAATCTGCAAGCTAAATCTTGCACCAGCATGATATATGTCTGAACTTTAACTGAAAATGTAAAAATACCTGGCAATGAGCTGGTTTAAATTGTTTCAATACATTGGCACAAGTGTGTGAACATTTTGGAATCGGGGAAAAAAAAATTATGAAGCTGAAATTGTATTTTTATACTTCTTTATATCCGTTACTAGTGCTGCTAATCATTTGTTTATGAGCAATGGCAATATATTCCTTGTCTTAACACTAGCTATAAGCTGACCAAGAACAGCTGCTTATTTCTCAGTGAACAGAAGAGAATTATAGTGACAGTAGTTTCTCTGTTAGTCTTAGTGATTCAGGTGATGACTTTGCTAAGACTTCATGTTAGAATATTCATGAATGTGATTAATCTGATGGGGATACTGAGCAGCTGAAGGAACAGGTATATGAAGTACCATAACAACTGCTAAACTTTCAGCCACTAAATGGAAAGAAAAGCATAAAAACTCAATTCAAACAACCAGTAAAGTTAACAGTACAGCTACAAGTTGAGAGGCAAGTAGAGTATCACAAGATATCCCAGAGTGGATAGAAATTGCTGAAGGCATGAAACATAATATATTTCATTTTTGTGTGACTTAGGGGCTTGACCTGTCAGCCTTACTGAAATGATACAGTGTTTTATTTACTGATGAAATTAAGGATTAATGTGTCAGTGCATCAGTTATTATCTTCTTCTTTGATCCTTAGCTGCCGATCATCAAAGCAGTCAGTGGCCATTACGCCTGGTGGTGTCTTGTAGGGCAACAACAAACTGATTCCACTTTGCTCGGTCGGTGGCCATCTTTTGTACAGTGCACCAACTCTGGTTCATTCTTTGCATCTCAGCCTCCACAGTCCTACACCAAGTTGTTTTTGGTTGGCCTCTCTTTCATTTTCCTTCAGGGGTCCATAGCATAGCTGTTCTTGTGATGGCATCGGGGTCTCTTCTGAGGACATGGCCAACCCAGCTCCAGCGTCTGCCAGCTATGATGGTGTGCATGTCCTCTTGCTTGCTCCGAGTAAGCAGATCTTGGTTGGTGATGGTATTCGGTCAAAAATTTCGGATAATTTTTCATAGGCATGTTGTGTGAAACGAGGACAATTTTGACATTTCCTTCTCTGTAACTCTCTAGCTTTCCACATCATAGAGAAGCACAGAAAGCACACAGCTCTGATATAATCTTAATTTTGTGCTTGTGCTGTACTGAGAGAACTTTCAGATTTGTTTAGACTAAAAAAGGCTGTTCTTGCTTTGTTCATTCTGTTGTTGATGTCTTTGCTTACTCTGCCATCTGGTGTCACTATGCACCCTAGGTATGTGAAAGTGTCTGTTCCAGTTGCTGATTCCTTACTGATATGGGCTCAGGGTTACTCACATTGAGCGTCATGACCTCTGTCTTCTTTAGATTGATGTTCAAGCCCACCTGCTGGCTATACTTATTAAGTCTATCCATTTTTTTCCTAGATGTGTTGATGTGAATGTGCTAGTAGTGCAATGTCATCTGCATATTCCAGATCTTCCAATGTAGAAAATGTAGTCCATCTTATTCCTCTTGGACTGCCCTCTGTTGTCTGGCGTATCACCCAGTCTATGACTGTTAACAATAAAGTGGTTGATAATGGGCATCCCTGTCATACTCCTGTCTTCACCTCAAAGGCTAGGTTGCTCTGCCCAACGCTACAGGTAAAGTTGGCATAGAGACTTTTTATGATTGACACTATGCAGCTTGGAATTCCATAATAATAATAATAATAATAGCCCCTTCAGTCATAACTGACTATGGGAATGCGCTCTTGAGGTGGCAGCCCTCAGCTGCTTATTTTCCTGGTGCTCCTTTCGACATTTTCTCCTCACCTCTGCTTCTTGTGTGAGCGTCTCTTCACCCAATCTGAGGTGGCACCATAAATAGCATCGCCACTTAGTGCGATCTGCAGCTTCATCCTCCCATGTTGCTGGATCCATGTCCAGTGCCCTCATATCTCTCTTGCACACATCTTTGAACCTCAGCTGTGGTCGCCCAACTGTTCTCTTGCCATCTGCTAATTGTCCATAGAAGATATCTTTTGGGATGCGACCATCTTCCATGCGGCGAACATGGCCAAGCCAGCAAAGTCTGCGCTGTCTAAGCAGCGTATACATACTTTGAAGGCCAGCACGTGACAACACCTCGACATTTGTCACTTTATCTTTCCACGAGATGCCGAGGATGCGGCGTAGACACCGCAAATGGAAGGTATTGAGCCTTCTTTCTTGCTTAGCATAGGTCGTCCAGGTCTCGTTGCCATATAGGAGTGTGCTGGTGATGCAGGCATTATATACCACAGCTTTGGTCTTCGTTGTGAGTTTAGAGTTTCCCCAAACATGCGATGTGAGGCGGGCAAAGGTAGCTGCAGCTTTGCCAATGTGGCTGTCGATTTCTGTATCCAGTGAGAGTTTGTCATTGATGGTAGACCCTAGGTATGTGAAGTGGTGCACCACTGCCAATTCATAGTTATCGATAGTGATAACTGGTGCAGCACCCACATCCTGACTCAGCACATTCGTTTTCTTTAGACTTATTGTGAGGCCAAAGTCCTTGCATGCTTTAGTGAAGCGATTCATCAGGCTCTGAAGCTCCTGTTGGCTTTGAGTGACGACTGCAGCATCATCAGCGAACAACAAGTCTCTTATAGTGACCCTTCTGATTTTTGTTGTTGCCTTCAGCCTTGAAAGATTAAACAGACGGCCATCTGACCTAGTGTGAAGGCATATTCCTTCAGTTGCATCTCTGAATGCATGTTTCAAGAGTAAGGTAAAGAAGATTGGAATTCCATAAGCCCTCAGTATTTTCCATAAACTGTCCCTATGTATACTGTCAAAAGCCTTTTCAAAATCAACGAAATTAATGTACAGCTGTCTTCACCATTCTGAGTACTGCTCTATAATGTTCCTTAGGGTAAATATATGATCTACACATCTTCTGTTCTTTCTAAATCCTGCTTTTTCTTTCCTCAGTTTGTGGTCTACTGCTTTTGAAATTCTCTGTATAATTATCCTGCCTAGTATTTTGCTGGGAACTGAGAGAAGAGTTATTCCTCTCCAATTATTGCAGCCTGCAAGATCTCCATTCTTGGACAATTTGACAATTATTCCTTTGTTCCACTCCGTTGATGTTGACCCTGTTGTCCAAACTTGTGCAAATAGTGGTTCTAGTAGTTCTGCTGCTAGCTCAGGGTCTGTCTTAAATAGCTCTGCATTTAAGTTATCATGGCCAGGAGCTTTTCCATTCTTCAACACTTTGATTGCTGTGATGATTTCTTCTTTTCGTGGAATGTCTGTATTAACATCTAGATCATTTTCAGCCTCAGGAACATTCAATTGTGTCTCTGGTGGTTCCTTGTTCAGAGTTTGTCTGAAATGCTCTGCCTATCTTGTTTCCTGTCCCTCTGCTGTCGTGATAAGATTTCCTTGCTTATCTCTTACTAATATAATATTGTTTGCACCTTGTTTTCCGCAGATGATTTTATTTATTTTGTATACTGTGCTTTGTTCATTTCTCAGTGCTGCCTCCTCTTCCTGTCTTGCAAGATCATCTAGGAAATTCCTTTTGTTGGCTCGGGTTTGGCGTTTAACTTCTTTGTCCAGCTGACTGTACTGTTCGCTATATAGTTGCTTTAACCTGGGGGACTTTGCATCTGTTTTCTTTCTTTTCATTTCCTTTCTCATCATTATAGAGTTTTATGTTTCTGGTGTTATCCAGTCTTGCTTCTTCTTTTCCTGGAATCCCAAGCATGATTTGCTGCTTTCCTTATATATTGTTGAAATGGTGTTGAATTTCTGGTCTATATGGAAGAACATTGTAAAGCTGAAAATTATAGATAAATACAACAATTCAATGAATGGGTATGACCTCCTAGACCACAGAGTTGGCTGTTATGGTGTACATAACAACTGTTATGGTGTACATAACAACTGTTATGGTGTACATAACAACTGTTATGGTGTTCATAATAGATTTTTTTTAATAACTGGAAACATTTTCCTCTATTTGCTTGAAGTACAGGAGGTCAATGCTTCAATGTTAAACTGTTTTAACCATGTCACAGTTCAAGAGAAATCTGCTTCACCAACTAACTTAATCTTCTGGTGTTCTGAGTACAACAAGTATTCAAGAAAATGTAGCTACTAATATTGTTGGACCTCAAGTATTTATGACTACCATGAAAGCATAAGATTAGTGGCAACATTGTTCTGGGAAACATAAAATAGAATTTGGTATATGTAAATAATATTAGTTTTAGTAGTTTCATTTTTGGCTGTTACAGAAATGGTTGGTTTTGGAAAAAGAATCATAAAAATTATATCTGTGAAGTGATTGTGACAAGAAAGGGTTGATGTGTTTTAAAATGGAAGCACATTTACTTAATATTTTTTTAACAAATATTTTCTATCAGGTCTACACTTTACAAGACACAAACACTTTTTCACATAACATAATAGTTTAAAAACATTTCACTACATTTATTAGCCTTTTTTCCATATTTTTATTCATAGAACATACTACTGATTCAATGTAGGTCCTATATTTTTTACCGCTTGTTTTTAAAACATTTAGAAAAAAAATGCTCACATTTTAGATGCCCATTTTTCTATTTAAAAAAAAATGTGGTTCTCTTTAAAAAAATTATATATGTGAAGTGATAATCATACAAAAATGTCCATATGTTTCAAACTAAATGTGTATTGAAATTCTAAACATATTACTGCCATAGATTCAACTGCAGCTGAAATATTTAAGTGAAGGACACAATTTTATTTTTATTTCTTTATGTTATTTTTTATCACATCCGCACAATCACAAGGAATAACATACATATTTTCATTTTTTTTAAAATAATAATAATAATTTAAAGCATTTCACAAGATTTTTCATTCAATTTCTTAAATTTACCAAAAGAACCTACTGAAATAATATATGAATCTACTGCCTGTTCTTTCTTCTGTGGCAGTGCAGTGGTTAGTGTACAGGCTTCATAGCTCGGTGGTCCATGGTTCAATCCCCAGATGAGATTGGATTTTTTAGACCACAAATGGCTCTGAGGTCGACCCAACCTCATGAATAGGGTATGAAAGAAACTCTGGTAAGGTTAAGGCAGCCGATGTGATGCTGGCCACATCCCCCCTAGTGTGTCTATGGTCAAGAAAATATGGGCCTAACATCATATTCCTAGTATGTAGATGGTCAAGAAAATATGGGCCTAACATCATATTCCTAGTATGCCTCAATAGGCGTGTAACCATATCCTTTATCTTTTATTGCCTGTTTTTAAAACATCACCAGTAACTTTAAGCAAGAGATCTCTAAAAGCATCTTTTACCATTTCACTAAATATGCACTGATATTCTGAACATTTTATTGCAATTATATAAGTGTAAGTTCACAATTTTACTTTTTTATATATACATTTTTTTTTTCAGTCAGGTCTACACTTCACAAGACTTGACAGATAGGGCCTACTTTTTAACACCATACATGCCACATGCTATGGTTTACCCATAATCTGTACAAGGTGTTTGCATTTTCAAATGTGTACACCTTGTACATAATTTCTGTACAGGTTTTCTAACCCATTTCCCTTATTTCTGTGTCTCAGAGTTTTTTTACAATATCCTATTGAACACAGGATTTCCCAGTGTAAAATAAACTCTAGACATTTATTGTTTCGGTTTTAAAATAAGTGAAGACCTGCTTTAAAAGGCAAAGTCCCCCGTGCCTCATTTATAATGCAGCCCACTGTAATTGAAAATATTTTTACATGAATTAACTCTTGTGATATGTTTTTTTTTCAGTCTTTGTACAGGTTTTGCTGGTCTTTGTACAGGGTTTTGGATTTTTTGTACAGGTTTTTCATCTCTAAGGTGTGGCATGTATGTAACACCAAATAACATTTTATAGCATTTCACAAGATTCCACAGCCAATTTTTCCGGTTTGTATGTATAACACATGCACTTACTAAAATAATGTAGTTGTTGTTTAAGATTTTGCCTTCTAAGGGCGAGGCATGTTACTTTCAACCTACACTAAAGTCCATTGATTATATCCAAGCGCAATTCACCATTCAAAAATAAGTGAACTCTGTTAACTGAAGCACTGTGTTGATGAAATATAAGCCAGAAAATGACTACTAGCATCCATCAGCTATTCCTTAATTGAAGCACATGGAGAAGAGACCTGGAAGCAGGTGAAAATGATAAGGAGAACGTGAAAAAAACTTGAGATGATGGCATGTGACAGGAGGACTTGGCATGTGTTTGTTGAAGGCCTATGCTCCTTTGGGAGTGGAGGGTTATGTATAAATGAATGAATCCATCAGCTAGCTGAAATAGCCTCAAAAAGGACTGCTAGCCCGACTAAAGTTGATAGACACTATAAAAGGACTAACACCATCTAGCATGATAAAGAATATTACAAATTACAAGCTCAGGCTTTGGCGTAGCTGGCGAGTCCATTTTAGGGCTTTATGCTAGCAGATAGATAATGTTAGTCCTCGTCAGAACTTAGTATCTATCAACGTTGATCGGGTTAGCAGTCAACAGAGTTGACTTTTTTTTTGGGATGGTAAATGTGCTCTGATATAACCAAATAGCTTGAAAGGAATGCACCTCACCAAAAGAAGGCAAAAACCGAACCAAAATAAAAAAATCATGATAAAGCCCTGAAAATGACTTGTCCTGAAAAGGCCTGCCAGCTACGCCAACACTGCCCGTTACCCCCCTTCAGTGTTCAGCCAACTGGTTTAATATGAGAAGAAATTCATCATCTCATCTCAACCCGTAACCCATCATGGGTCATAGGGGTGCCATGGTGGAAGCATCAGCAGACAGGGTCCTCCACTGCTCTCTATCCTCAGCAATGTGTACAAGTGTGGAAAATCTGTTCCCTGCCTATTCTTTGATGTTATCAGCCTAGGATTTTCTTTGCCTTCCTCTTCTCCGTTTACCTTTGACTGTTCCCTGGAAGATCGTTTTTGAAAGGGAGCCATGATGAGTTATATGCCCAAACCAGGCAAGCTTTTGACATTTCACTACTGACAAAAGTGGTTCTTAGTGGCCTGCATAGGTGTTTATTTTCTCTCTAACATAGACATTTGTTTTGTGCTCTTTATAGTAAATGCGCAAAATTCTTCTATAACATTTATACTCGAAAGCCTGAATCCTTCGCTCTGTATCTGCAGTGAGTGTCCAGCCCGCACACCCATATGGAGAGTAGATAATACAAGTGATTTGTATAATTTGATCTTCACAGGAAAACTGATGTTACTTTTCCAGATCACATTCAACCTTGTCATGGCAGCTGAGGCCATCTCAAGCCTTGTCTTGATTTCTTTACTTGATCTTCCATCCCTACACATAGTGGACCCCAGATATTTAAAGTTGTTAACTTCTTCTAACGTTAGCCCACTTAACGTATTGTTGGTCGGGACATGTTTCTTATGGCTATTCACCAATATAGAAGAAATTAGGCCTACCAGATTTCAAATAAGAGAAGAAACAACGATTTAAAATTTCTTAAAACCGTAGGATATCTATTTTTGCAAATGGGTCAAATAAAAAATACACATCTGCATGGGATAGAAAGAGTGAACCTATCGTCATCACTGTTTCGAGATTTGCAAACAAATAATAACGCCCGTCAAACACTGGGGTCGATTTAAAAATAAAAGTACAAATTCAACATGGAGGTCTCCAGTAATTCTGTCTTTTAACCACGAAATTGATTAACAGCATCGAGCGACATAAACTGTCAACCGTCATGGACACCTACGCCAGTGAACACAGTACTTGAAGATGACAACGGTGCATATTCCTCGTATCTGTTTATAAATAATGACAATTTTTATAACTTACACAACGACCCTTGCAGCCTTGCACAAACGTTTTGTAGTGCCAGTGTTGCCACTTTTTTTTTTAAGTAAAACACGGTGCCTTTTAAAAATGAATGTTGATTTTTTTTTTTTTAACAAAATATCCTGTTCAACCCTTGATGGGTTATAATTAGGACATAAAGTGTAACAAATTCAAGACAATAAAATCGGATCTCTGATATCCAAATATATTATATTCCTCAGACTTCCACTCAGTTCAAATATAGCAAATCGAAAGCAAAATTGTGTGACTCAATTTGTGTTTTACATCCCCTCTTAAAAAAACAAACAAACAATACAAATAAAAATAAAAAACAAACCATAAATAAATAAATAAAAAATGTTTAAAAAAAAAGAAAAGAAAAAAAAGAAAAAAAAACATTTCAAAATAAAGTGACTGCACACAACTGTCCTTTGGGTACCCAACTCTACAGTCAATCGATAGACCACGAAGTTCAGCAACCCACTGTGCAAATGACTAATCTGGTTTCTTCCTTGATTGTCGAAATTTAAGACGAGTAATGATGTATTGAGTGTCGGAAGCGTTGTCAGCTTGGATGTCAGTTCTGTATATGTAAATTTAAATAGATCCTCTGTTCCACATTGTAATGTTATGATGTATGTATATAGTCTAAGCATTACCTCGTCATCTACACAAGCACACACGTTTCAGAAGGGACTCAGTAAAAGCATGTTCAATTCGTAGCCATGTTTATTTACGGAATCGTACATGTCAAGATTCGCATTATATTACAATGTGTGGTTCGTACTTTAATGTATTCATATTACATCCCCCCTTTTTTGAAAAAAAAATGTGTGTAAACATTTCCAACGAAATGTTTCATGTGAGAAAGGATAAGTATGTGTAATGCTCAGTGTGAGTATATATATGTCACTGTCTGTATCGGCTGGGAGGTGTCACTGTACGGCCAGAACGAGTGGTGTAAAGTGCTGGTGGTTCTGCGGAAGTCCCTGGTTTAGCTTGAGTTGGTTGTGATTTCGGCCTTGGCGCTTGTTGGTTTTGTGGGGCACCAAAGTCTGGAGTTACTGCTTTGTCTGTTGAAAGCATGGGAATTCTCTGTTCTGTTGTATTCTGTGGGATTTCTCTTATGTCCACTCTGTTTCGCCTCAGGAGGTTGCTGCTGCTGTCTGGTCTTAAAGCATAGCTCCTGGGTTCAGGGTTTCTGGAAATGATTGTTGCTTTTGACCATGTGTCATTGTTGTGGTTGTAGGTAGTCACATGCTGACCAGGATATAATGGTGGTAAGTCTTTAGCACATTTGTCATAGTTGGATTTCTGAACTTGCTGACGATGCTGAAATTGATCATATGTGCTGTCTCTATGTTGTGGACGGAAGTGGACCTTAGATGGTAGGAGGTCTTTAATTCTTCTATCAAACATAAGTTCTGCTGGACTGTCGATCTTACTGTCTACCGGTGTTGTTCTCCATCTCAAAAGTGCTAGGTGTACTTCCTCTGTTCTTGTTTTCTTCATGATTGACTTGATAGTTTGTATCTGTCTCTCAATGAAACCATTAGATTTAGGGTATCTAGGTGATGATGTTGTGTGTTTGATCTTCCAGTCCTTAGTGAAGTTTCTGTATGCTTGACCTGAGAAATGTGGACCGTTGTCTGATCTAATTTCATCTGGGATGCCAAACATGCTGCAATACTTCTTTGTAATGTCTGCAATAACAGCTGATGGTGAGGGTTGTGGAAGTTTCTCAATGATGGGAAAATTGCTGTAGTAATCAGCAATAATAAGATAGTCATTATTGTCGATTGAGAAAATATCAGTTCCTATAATGCTCCAAGGGCTCAATGGTATGTCTGATGGTATGAGAGGTTCTCTGCACTGCCTATTTGCATGTTCTTGGCAAATTGAACAGTTTTTACATAGTGTTTCTATGTCCTTGTTTATCTGTGGCCAGTAAACATCTTTCTTTGCTCTCAGTTGTGTCTTCACAATACCAAGGTGACTATTATGGAGCTGTTTAAGGATGATATCGCGTTGTGTTTCTGGTACTACAATGCGATCTCCTTTAAGGATCAGACCATCTTCGATGCTTAACTCGTCCCTCATAGAGAAAGTATGGACGGATGTGTGTTGGAACTTCCTGATAGAGCTTGGCCATCCATGGTATATCAGTTCTTTGAGAGAGTTAAGAATAGGATCTCTCGTTGTGTCTTCTCTGATGTGTTCAAGCCGATTATCGCTAAACTTGACAGAATCAACTTTGATGTTTGGGGTAAGATCTGTTATCTTGTTGGGGTTTGGTAGTCTGCTGAGAGCATCTGCAAAACCTATATCCTCTTTAATGTTGTTAATAGTTACCACACTCAGCTTTTCGCACATTGGTAAACCCAAAATTGCAGGTCCTTCAACATCTACCAAGTAAAATGTTGACGATGTCCATTCTGAGCCTCTGTATGCACATTCAAGTGTTACTGCTCCAAAACAGTCTATACTTGTTCCATTGTAAGCTCTTAGCTTTGTCCTGCCACTCCTACGTTTTACATCTCTTGTGGGAAATCCTTGCTCATCCACCTTGTCAGGCATGATCTGTCTGAATATTCTTAAGGGTAGAGTGTTACCTTGGGCACCTGTGTCTATCTTGAACCGAATATATCTTTCTTTGTGCCTTTTAATTCCTGGTATTCGGAATTGTACCTTGCAGAAAGCCTGCGTTCTCTTTGGTTCATTACTGAAAGTTAGTATCTTCACAGTATCAAAAGTGGAAGGATCACTTTCTTCACTGGAGTCAAGGTCCTCAGTCATCATAGAGTGTGTTTGTTTTGACGACTTTCTGCTGTGAAGTTTGTGTTGAGCACTGTCTTGTTTCCTCTTGAAACATAATTTTATCCAGTGGCCCCTCTTTCTGCAGTAATGACATGTAGAGTCTTTAGCTGGACAGTGGTTTTGTATGTGGTTTAGGCCACAACATTTACACATAGCACCTCTGCTTGTGTTGGGTTTTTCTTGTTGTTTCGAACCAGTTGCTTTGTTGTGTCTAGGTTTATAGCTTTTCACTGCATCCACCTGGGCTGCTAATGTACCTTGCTGAATTTGTTTAATGTTTAGTGCTTGTGCCTCGTGTTTCCTGCCTTCATCCAGAAGTTGTTGTAAAGTTAGCGTATCACTCTGGCTCAGTAGCCATTTCTGGAACTCTGGCATTGGTGTGCTAAGAAGAATCTGTTCAATAATTCGCTCTTTTTCTTCTTCGTTGCTAAATTTACATACTCTTGTTTTCTCCTTAATGCGAGTGAAGAAATCATCTAGGCTTTCACCACGTTTCTGTCGCAGGTGGTGAAGCTCTACTCTTGCCGCTCTAAAGTTTGTGTGCTTTCTGATCCGACGTTTTTCAAATGCGTCCAATATGGCTACGGGGTCGGTTGCCGACTCAACCGGCATGGCGGTAGCAAAACTGTTGTAGATTTTCAAACCTTCATCGTCCAATGCTTCTAGGATATATGGAGTTAGGGTTTGTCCTTCCAGACCAGTGGTCTTGGAATATAGATCTATGCGTTGACGCCATAACAAGAAAGCTTCACTCTTATCATCTTGACCGGCAAATCTCATTTGCGGTGCGCTGCGGTAATGTTTAGCTGCCATTGTTGACCTCGATGATGACGAAAAATTAGCCAACAGGGTAATTTATGATGTTTGCTATACCATACTGTTAAGTTATTTAGTATGGAAAGCCAATAGTAACTTTGAAACTCATCATTGTCATGTGATGTATTCTCTTCCGAACATTGTCTCTATTACAGCTGCTCTGAACGCTTCACGATTTTGGTCAAGTCGACCTGCATACTCCAAAGACATGTTCAGACTCTCTGTGATGTCTTGGATCCACCATAGTCTAGGTCGTTCCCTTCCCCTTTTTCCAGGGACAATGCCTTCCATTACTAATTTTTCTAGACTATTATGTCTTTTTATATGACCGAACAATTTCAGCTTCCTTATTGCGATGGTATTTATGAGCCAATTTTCCTCTACATTTAGTGAGTGCAGTACTTCTCCGTTGGTCTTTTATTCTGTCCGGAGTATTCTCAATGCCCTCTCAAATTTATAAAGGACAAGCAAGGCAAATTGCTTACTGCCCCGAAGGAAGTAATGGAAAGATGGAAAGAATATTTCTCAGAACTCCTGGATGGTGAGCAATGTCAAGCATCAGAAATGATAAATACTAGCACAGAAGAGGAAACAAATGGTGATGAAGATGACAAAGATAGAAGAACTAAAGGCAGCTCTGGAGAAAATCAAGATGGGCAAAGCAGCAGAGCATGATGGTATAATACCAGAAATGGTTAAGTATATGGGAGCATCAGGTGACCTATTACTCTTAAGGGTCCTACAGGCAGCGTGGTGCAACAAGACCATACAAAAGAACTGGGAGATTGCCAGCATAACACCAATTTTCAAAAAGGGTGACAATCGACAATGTGGAAACCATAGAGGCATATCCCTTCTCAGTGTCCCTGGTAAAATCTATTCTAGAATCCTAGAGCAGAGACTCCGACGCCTAGCTGAGCCACAATTGGATGAGGTCTAATGCGGATTCCGAGCAAACCGAAGTACTCAAGACCTAATCTTCACACTCAGGCAGCTGAGTGAAAAGGCCCTTGAGTATAAGAGTGAGATCCATCTTTGATTCATAGATCTGGAAAAGGCATTTGACAGGGTCCCCTGGAGCAAACTTTGGGACTGTTTGGCAAGAAAGAACATTCCAGCACCTCTGATTCATGCTATACAGAGCTTCTACAAGTCTTGCAGAAATTATGTGAGGACAGCAAACCATAAGTCAGAAGAGTTCAGGACCACCACTGGTGTAAGACAAGGTGATATCCTGTCACCTTATCTGTTCATACTCCTCATGGACGATGTTATCAAGTCATGTAAGGAGAGAACAAGAAAGTGTTCAGTGGGGTACTGGAAGATGAGACAGGTATGTATTTCAGAGCTGGCATTTGCTGATGATGTTGCCCTGATTGCTAAATCAGAGGCACATCTCCAATCCAACCTGCAAGTATGGAAGGAAAAGCTGGAGAAGAGAAGAATGGTCAAAAGCAGCTCTAAAACAAAATCCATGGTGATATCACAAGAAGAAAGAAGACATCAGATTAAGCTGGGAGAACAAGTCCTGGAGCAGGTCGACCACTTTAAATATCTCGGAGCAATTATAGACCGAAAGGGAGGCATCAAAGAAGAGTTGGCCACTTGAAAAGCAGCAGCTGGGAGACTTTTTCAGGCCATAAATCAAGGATTCCTCAGCAAGAGAGAGGTTGGTAAGAAAACGAAGATGGCTGTATACCGCTCCACCTATGTCCCAGTCTTGACATATGGATGCGAGTCGTGGGCAATGACTACAACCTATAAAAGCCAGATCCAAACCTCATAAATGAGGTATCTGAGGAAGGTGGTTGAAGTAACAAGAAGAGACATGGTCCGCAACCAGACGATACGCCAAGGCCTAAAATCCCACCCCCTGCAGACCTAAGTAGAACAGTCCCAACTAAGATGGTATGGCCATGTCTGCAGAATGGGAGAAGATCGGCTACCACGACAAGCATGGGAAACAAAGAGCCAGGGATCCAGACCCCCAGGATGACCCAGAGTCCGCTGGGAGGACAACATTAGACAATCTTTGAAGGCCCGAGGACTAGAATGGAACCAGGCCAGAAGGAAGACAGCCGATAGGATAGTCTGGCGCTCTCTCTTCCAAACATCTACACCTCACGGTAGAAGGGGAACGACTAAGTAAGTGTTCTCAACATCTTTCTGTAGAATTTCATTTCGAATGATTCTTTTTTGCAATTGTTTTATTGAATGTCCATGTCTCGCAACCTTATGTTGCTACTGGGAATATACATGCTTTGATCAGTTGTAACTTTGTTTCTTTGCTTGTGCCGTGCCATAGGTTTTTCATCTGTATTAGATTATGTGAGGCAATTGAAAGTCTTCTTGTCATTTCTACTACCCAGTCGACAGAGCTGTTGATGTTAAAACGTTAAATTGTTAAAATGTAAGAGGTATGACCAAATGAGAATACCAATATTAGATTATTTGCAGGCATCCAACTTACCTATAAATATAGAGGAGGTGTTGAGAATAGACAGACCTAGAGAACTGCATAATATGGTCAAACAATATTTAACACGAAGACATGTTAATATATAGTGGCTGGGAATGTGTAGGTCGGATGCTGTTCTTACAATGCATGTGACTTTAAACAGATGAAAGTCAATTAAATATCTGGTAACGTCCGTTATATAACTAGAACCACCGGGCCTTTACACCCCTCCACTTTAATATTATTCTTGTTCATAGTTTCTTCTTGATTTTGTTTGGTTTTTATTTATTTATTTTTTTTAATGTATAGGTCTAAGCACAATTGTGATTATCCCTATTTACAAATGTGATGCCACTTTCTCATGTCGGCAGTTGTTCATATTATTTGGAATTGAAAACAATATATATCCTAATTATAACCCATCAGAGGTTGAACGGGATTTTTGTTTATTTTGTTTAATTTAAAAAAAAAAGTTGATGATTGATCATAAGTATTCGAATTCATTAGCACCTTCCAGTTCTTATCAATTTAAATTTCCGGTTTGATCTTTACTTTGTCTGTTGTCAATAATTTGGTCTTCTTGGTGTTTAGGTAAAGATTATGGGCCTCGCTGTGTGTTTTGGTTAACAGGATTAATTGTTCAAACCCTTCTGGGTTTGTCGATAGGAGGATTGTGTCGTCAGCATATTTTATTTCTGGGATCTGGTACCCGCCGATGTTAAATGGGTCAAACTATGTGTGTTCTTGATCATCTCTTACGTTTGTCATAATATTTTCAGCATAAATGTTAAATAGGTAAGGGGGAAACGGTACAGCCGTGTCTTACTCCTTTCTGTACTTTAAACAATTCTGATGTTTCTCCATCTATTTATAGGGCTGCTTGTTGTTCTTGGTACAGTAGTGCGATGAGTTGTATAAGGTGGTTTGGAAATTCCGTATTTTTAATAATAGTCCATAAATGCTGATGTTGTACACAATCGAAAGCTTTGGTGTAATCAATGTAATCAATGAAACACGTATATAGGTCAACGTTGAATTCTCTGCACGTTTCTATGATGTTCCTCATACTGAATGTATGGTCTCTGGTGCCTCTGCCTGGTCGAAAACCCGCATGTTCTTTGTGAATTTCTGTTTCTAGCTTTTGTTGCATTTTTTTCATTATGATAAGTAATAGTATTTTGCTGGCATGGCTTATAAGAGCTATAGTTCTGTAGTTTGTGCACAGTTTCAGGTTTCCCTTTTTTGGCAAGGGTGTGTAAATTGATATTGTCCATTCCTTGGGCCATAAATTTTGCGCTTTGCCAAATTTACACATGTAAAGCCCATGGTATATTACGAGTGCTGCCTAACTCTTTTTCCAGTATCTTCAGCTGTTTCATACAAATACCAGGAGATTTTTCGCTTTTCAAGTGTTTGATCGCGTTCCGGACTTCCTCTGTGGTAGGTTCTGGTTCACGTTCCGCTGCATTCATGTTGTTGTTATTTGCCGCTTTGTTTGTTTCATTGTACATTTGTTGACAATACTCCTTATATCTGTTCAGGATATCTTTACGTTCTGTTAGAGTGTCGCCCTTGTCGTTTATTGCTCGAAGTAATGGTTTAAAGTTGCTGTTCTTCAATGTTCTTACTATCGGAAAACATATTCTTACTCAATCCCTGTTCGTGCACTTCCTCTATTTTCCTGCAGGTGAGGTTTATATTTTGTTGTTTGTTTTGTCTGACTCGTTGTTTAATCTGCTGTGTGTATTCCTTGTATAATTCCTGATTTTATGTGTCTTTTTTTTAACTTTAATTTTTATTCTTTCTACCACCAACTTCAGTGTTTCGTCTGAGATGTATTCTCGTCTATTTACACTTCTTTTAGAAATTAACCTTTGTACCGTCGTAATATAAGCATCTCTGATGTTATTGGCAAGTTCATGCTGGAGGGTTACAGAGAAGGAAATATCGAAATATTCCTCTTTTCACACAACATGCCTAAGAAAAATTCACCGAATCATTTGGCCGAATACCATCACCAATCAAGATCTGCTTACTCGGAGCACGCAAGAGGACATCCACACCATTATAGATGGCAGACGCTGGAGCTGATTTGGCCATGTCCTCAGAGGAGACCCCAATGCCATCACAAGAACAGCTATGCTATGGACCCCTGAAGGAAAACGAAAGAGAGGCCGACGAAAAACAACTTGGCGGAGGACTGTGGAGGCTGAGATGCAAAGAATGAACCAGAGTGCGGGCACTGTACGAAGGATGGCCATTGACCGAGCAAAGTGGAATCGGTTTGTTGTTGCCCTACAAGACACCACCAGGCGTGATGGCTACTGACTGCTTTGACGGTCGGAGGCTAAGGACCAAAGTATAAAAGAACACTCCATGTCTTCATATTTAATATATCAATACCATTTTCAGACTCCGGATGTTCGTCCCGCAGCAAAGTTTGTTCATTTGTTGTCGTTTCAGTAACTTTGTTTCTTTTTACATAGACATTGGTGTCAGCTCTATGCTAAAACCCCCAACCTGGAGGAGACAGGGGTGTCAGCCCTATGCTAAAACCCCCAGACCTGGAGGACCAGTTTTCCTTGATTTTGAAAAGGCTTCCTATTCCCCATATACTTCTTTCAACGTTATCCTCCTTTTCCTCCTAATTCCTACTTTTTTTTCTCTTGTCTTCCTCTTCCTCATATTCCCCACATTCTTCTTTCTCGTGTCTTCCATTTCCTCCTATTCCCCACATTCTTCTTTCTCGTGTCTTCCATTTCCTCCTATTCCCCACATTTTTCTTTCTCTTGTCTTCCATTTCCTCCTATTCCCCACATTCTTCTTTCTCTTGTCTTCCTATTCTTGTTCCGTTAGTTTTTCCCTTCTTTATATTTTTCTTTCTCTTCTTCATCGTCAGTGTTATTTTCTTCGATATCATTTCTTCTTCCTCCTGATCAACTTCTTTTGTTGTTACATAGCAGGTGCCAGTCAAACACACAATCTCTTTCTATGAGCCTCTTACGACATGCATGAGGGAGCAGTGGTTCCATTATTTCGTGATCTAGTCAAATATCCACGGGACTATACTTGACTACAGGTACTAGATGGGACTAGACGGGACTATTGCGACTACACGGACAACACGTCACCACAAGGACAACACAGGACTATAGGCACCACAGGGACAACACGGCATAACAGGTCTACAATAGAAATTATATGCGTTTCAAAGTTTAAAGGAATTGATATGCAAGAAACATATGATTCAAATTTTGAATTAACCAGATTCATTATTTGTGAAGGTTTTGTAAATTTGTATTTGTTGTCACGTTAACTGTATTTTATTTAGTTTATTCTCCATTACTGTTTGCAGATTTGTTCATCTTATCTTGCTATCATTCATTTATTAGATGTATTATATGTTGTGAAATTGTGCTTGTATTGTCATAAGTGTGGTAGAGCTAATTTTTTTTCATTTTTCTACAGTTCATACAATTCTGCCTTGGTTTATTCATTAGTATTTTCTTGGGTTGGCTCTTTCTAATGTTATCCTGTAATGTTGATGGTATCTCTAATTTTTTTTCCTCCTAAAATAAAATCTATAATTTCATGCAGTTGATTGATACTGAGTGGTGAAATAATTGTTGCTAATATTGCTCACTTATTTAAAATGTATATTGATTATAGTATTAATGGACAAGCATAGTCACAATAATAGTGAAATATGGCTACATTGGAATATTTTACCAAGCTTGGAAAGAAGTTTGGTACGGAGGGTGAGGCTTTAAAAACATTTGCATTCACTGAGCATGCAAATAAAATAAAGAGGTTAGAAGACGTGGCAATGGATCATAGGCTCTTAGATAAGGAGGATAAGAAGAGAAAAGAAGAATTAACTGCAAAGAAGAGAGAAGAAGATTTAGCTGAGACTAAGACAGAAGAGGAATTGGCTGAGAAGAGAAGACAGGAAGAATTAGCTCTTGAGGAAACAGAATGGGCTTATGCTCGAGCAGAAAGAAAGGCACAGCAGGAACTTGAGGAAAAAAAATTGGCCCATTCTCAGAGAATGCCAGAACTTGAGTTGGAAAAATTAAAAGTTCAATATCAACTGATTAATCCAGCAGGTGATGAGGCTGGAAAAAAGACCATGCCTCTACTTTTAAACTAAATTTGCCCAAATGTAATCCTAATATAGTATGGCGAATAAAAATATTAGAAAAAAAAATGAAACAGGCCAAAGAAAAATGCGTAGCTGATCAATGTGAGTCCATTAATACTGGGCTAATAAAAGGTAACAGTAGGGCAGCTTTTGACACATTAAGAAGACTATTAAAACCCCAACAGCCCAGGACAACGATCATAGAAGATAGCAATGAACCTCTGCTCAATAAAAAAACAGCTGTAATGAGAAGGTGGACAGAATATTGTAAAGAACTATATGAATGTAAACTCAACACAGACTGTAGCATATTAAACAACATTAAGTGTGAAAACAGGGAACTCGAAAATGCAGCAATATTGCGGGAAGAAGGGGAAGAGGCTATAAGTTCGTTGAAAGGATGGAAGTCACCGGGTATGGATAATATCCCAAGAGAGCTCTTAAAATATGGAGGACCAGATATAGTAAAAATCATGACAACAATTTGTCAGAAGATATGGAGTACTAAAAAATGGCCAAAAGACTGGGCACAGTCATTAGTAATACTGCTTCCAAAGAAAGGAAATCTAAAAGTGTGCAAGAATTACAGAACCGTTAGCCTTATTAGATATCCAACTAAAGTGATGTTAAGGATACTTTTGAACAGAATAAAACAGAAATCAGAAGAAATCTTGTCCGAGGAACAGGTGGGCTTTAGACCAAAAAGAAGTAACTCAGAACAAATCTTCAATAATAGATTACTGATCGAAAAACATCTCCAGCATCAACGCGATTTATACCATAACTTCATCGTTTTCACAAAAGCCTTCGATCGAGTCTGGCAGGAAGGCTTATGGCAAATAATGAGAACATTCAATTTTGATACCAACATCATATATATAATTGAAGCACTATACAAGGATGCAAGCAGTGCTGTTTTTGCAAGCAATGACATTGGAGAATTTTTCAAAACAACTGTAGGAATTCGTCAGGGATGTATCCTGTCCACAGTGCTCTTTAAAATATATCTAGAACATATTATGCAGGAGGCTCTCTACGATTATAAAACAACCATATCGATTGGAGGCCGACCTCTTTGCAATCTACATTTTGCTGATGATATCGATCTTATAGCTGGAACAGAATCAGAACTTTAAGACCTTACCTCTAGACTGGAGAAAGTAACAAGAACGTATGGGATGGAAATTAATATAGAAAAAAGCAAGATAGTGGCGAATCGCCATAAGAAACATGTTTCGACCAACATTACGTTAAATGGGCAAATGTTAGAAGAAGTTGACACCTTTAAATATCTGGGGTCCACTATATGTAGTGATGGAAGATGGAGTAAAGAAATCAAGACAAGACTTGAGATGGCCTCAGCTGCCATGACAAGGCTGAATGTGATCTGGAAAAGTAACATCAGTTTTCCTGTGAAGATTAAATTATACAAATCACTTGTATTATCTATTCTATTGTATGGGTGTGAGGGCTGGACACTCACTGCAGTTACGGAGCGAAGGATTCAGGTTTTCGAGTATAAATGTTATAGAAGAATGATGCGCATTTGCTTCAAAGAGCACAAAACAAATGTGTATGTTAGAGAGAAAATAAACACCTATGCAGGCCACTAAGAACCACTTTTGTCAGTAGTGACATGTCGAAAGCTTGCATGGTTTGGGCATGTAATTCGTCATGACTCCCTTTCGAAAACGATAGTCCAGGGAACAGTCGAAGGCAAACGGAGAAGAGGGAGGCAAAGAAAATCCTGGGCTGATAACATCAAAGAATGGGCAGGGCACGGTTTTTCCAAACTTGTACGCATTGCTGAGGATAGAGAGCAGTGGGGACCCTGTCTGCTAATGCTTCCACCATGGCACCCCTACAACCAATGACGGGTTAAGGGTTGAGATGAGATGAATCCTAATATAGACGATATTTCATGCTATTTAAATATATATGAGACATGTTGCCAGGAGTCTGGGATTGATAAAGCTACATGGCCTAGCAGGTTGATGAGTTTATTAGTGGGTGAGGCTCTTACTTCAGTCTGCACAATGAATGATCAGACTAGAAATGATTATGATGCTGGGAAGGCTTTATTGCTAAAAAAGTATCAACTGGAGGAAAATGGTTAAAGATTGAAACTAAAATCATTGTCGCCTGATTCAGCTAAGGATTTTGCTAAATTTATTTCATCAATTAAGCTTTGCTTTTCTAGATGAGTTGATTTGTCACAAATTGATAAAACATTTGATGGGCTTGCTGACTTAAATTTGAGAGAGAAAGTGCTGTCTTCAGTCTGTGGTGACTTTTTGTCCTTTTTCCAGGAGAGAAAGCCTGAAACGTTGGCTGCTGTAGAAAATCTTGGACGACAATACCAAATTGCACATCCTGGAAGAAATCTCATCAGGAATAACATAAAGGATTCATTGCCAGTGGCATCAGCTAGAACTATGATGTCCAATCCACCCAGACAAAGATCATAAAGCATGGACATAAATTTTCAATTAAATCGAGATAATAATACTGGATCTTTCAGAGGGAGCTATAATTTTCATAATAGGTCAAAACAATCTCAAAGAAATTTTCATTCATATGATGATGGATATATACCTCACCAATCATAATAACAGACATTGGTCTACCTTTACTTGACATGTTTTTGGACAGAAAAAAGCTACAACATCATTGTGATATATAAGAAAACAAATTGATGGAAAAAGTACACGAGAACAAACAGAAATGATATGACACTGTCTAACATGGAATATAAGAAAGTCGGTAATATAATTGATAAACAGTAACATGGACTAACATTTATGAAGGGATCACCTCCTGCACCAGTGTAGTACTTGATGAAGGAGAGTTTTAGAAATGTGTGAGGAGTTCCCCTACTCCAAGCAGTGAGGTACTTGATGAAGAAGAATTTTAGAAATTTTTGAGGAGTTCATCAACTCCAAACATTACAGTACTTGAAGAAGAAGAAAAGTAGACATCTGTGAGCTCATCTAATCTAACCAGTGCAGTACTTGATGAAGGAGAATACTAGAAATTTGTGAAGAGATCACCTACTCCAACCAGTGCATTACTTGATGAAGAAGAATTTTAGAAATTAGTGAGGAGTTCATCTCCTCCAGACAGTGCAGTACCTGATGAAGGAGAATTTTAGAAATTTGTGAGCAGTTCATCTACTTCAAACAGTGCTGTAGTTGATGAAGGTGAATACTAGAAGTGTGTGAACAGTTCACGTACTCCAACCAGTGAATCATTGAATTACTTGATGAAGGAGAATACTATAAATTTGTGAACAGTTCCCCTACTCCAACCAGTGAATCAGTGCAGTAATTGATGAAAAAGAATTTTAGAAATTTGTGAGGAGTTCATCTACTCCAAACAGTGCAGTACTTGATGAAGGAGAATACTAGAAATTTGTGAATAATTCACCTACTCCAATCAGTGAATCAGCGAATTACTTGATGAAAGAAACTGCTAAGAATGATCAGACTATGCTTTCTTTCAACATTATGTTGACGTGAGCATTGTACCCACAATGACATGACAAAACACCAATGCTAGATGACAGCTGATAAACAACGACATCATATGGAATGTTATTCATTTCACTACATCCAACTCCCCATTCATGAACATCATGACACCCAGCATGTGTTACATTCACACTTCTGCTTAAACATGTTTCAGGCTCAAGCACAGAAGCTCTTTCTTTCTGTTGGTAGGCAGATGTTGACGAGAAATCCTCCGTGCTGGCCGTCTTTGAATTTAGAAGCACATTCCTAAAATCAGGTAATGTGTGGTCCTCAGAATTCTGTATCGGATCGTTTGATGAATGATGCCTACCTTCAATAATGTCTGAAAGTGTGCGGTCAAGATTTTCTAAGTCTTTTATCCCTGCATCAAATTCTTCATCAGAGTTATTCCCCAATTGACTGTCCATCGTGACAAGTTCTATCTTTTGTGTAGCGTCCTCCGGCTCAGCTAAATGGAGCTGTTGTGTGTGATATATTTGTTAACATAAATTGTGAAATATGACAAAATTAATTACAGAAAACTAAGTACCGTACACATTTTAATTTCTGAAAGACAATAGTAACCAAAAAAAATTATTTGATTCATACATTAAAAAGTATGAAAATAATAATAACCCCTTCAGTCATAACAATGGGAATGCGCCTCTTGAGGTGACAGCACTCAGCTGCTTATTTTGCTGGTGTTCCTTTCGACGTTTTCTCCTCTCTTCGGCTCGCCGTCAGAGCTTCTTTTCGCTCAATATGAGGTGGCGCCGTACAGCACATCCCCATTTGGTGCGATCGGCAGCTTCATCCTCCTATGTTGCTGCATTTATATCCAGTGCCCGTATGTCTCTCTTTCACACATCTTTCAACCTCAGCTGTGGTCGTTTACTGTTTTTTTTTCTTTTTTGCCATCTGCCAGTGTTCCGTAGAAGATATCTTTCGTTATGCGAGGTTGAGGGTTTTAAACAAGGGCAGAGAAATAATTAGACCTTTTTTAGTGCTTCCAAAAGTTATAATGTATAATTAATTATGTTAAGAAGGTGATTTGGTTTGGGACCACTCACATTAGGGCAGTTTTACGCATCAGAAGCATGCTAACCGTTTATAAACGTCTTATGATATTTTAACCATTGTTTATATTAAACAATGAACTAATCGAATTACAGTTACAAATCGAAACATGAATCTTCATAATGCAAGTTAACAGTGCACAAATACTGCATCTACGGCAGATATATAATAATCAAGGCCTACAAAATATCTATACTTCACATCAGTGCACAAATACTGCATCTACGGCAGATATATAATAATCAAGGCCTACAAAATCTCTATAACCCTGCGCAGACATACAATATCCAACAAACTCCTAAGAGCTGACCACCTCAGTCAAAAAACCCTGCACACACTGAACCCACGGGAACACACTCAATACCCGTTCACACAGTCACGAGAATCTACTGTTCTCTTAACACTGCTCTCAAAAATCCCTGCGGACACTAGCCGCGAGAGCTATTCACACATCACTTAAAACCAGTACAGAAACAGTTCATTATGACCAGAGTTCACCTGCTATCTGACATACTGTCTTCCACGAAACTAAGAGGAGATATCTTTAAACAAATCCATACCAATCTGTAAGCAAGTACTCTAACCCAAAATTAACTCTACTCAACACGTATTTCCCAAGATCATTTCCCTTTCATCACATCTGCACTTATCAGTTTGCCACACTCCCAGGGAAAAAAAATGATTATATCATTTTTTTTTTGTTGAAAATTAACTCCCAAAAATTTAACGGTCAATGAAGTTATATCAGATACCTCTTAAATTAATTCCCAAAAATTTAACGGTCAATGAAGTTATATCAGATACCTCTTAAATTAATTCCCAAAAATTTTTTTAAAAATTAATGAAGTTCTATCAATTACCTACAAAAATATACCTATGACAAGAGAACATAGCACATCTACAAAAATATCATCAATAAATGTAAGATAACGACTAAATCATCCAACATAATCATTCAAGCATACCAAAATAAAAATTAATCTAATACAAAACCCAAATTAAGTATACATAGTACAAACTAAACAGAAAATAAATTATCATACGAGAAAAGACAAAATATGAAATGGGAATATGATAAGAATCAAATAGAATCATAAGATGACAATGAAGACAACAATTCCATACATGTAAAACAAATAGAACTATAAGAACCAATTACATTATCTAAAGTCATATAATTAATTTAACAATACAAAGAATGAAAGTATAAATAGCGTAACACGAAAAAGAAAAATGTATACAAGAAGTATGAATTACATCAAAGATGAAACACGGAAGCATAAACAAAATATCAGACAATATTGAAAAGACAACAGAAAAGATGTAAAGAAATGACGAATAGTCAACAAAGAGAGATGACAGTAAAGATGCAAATGTAAAGAAAGTTGGTAACAACACCTAACAATAACTATCAAAATATAACAACGTATTGTAAAATACAAAAATGCTAAAGTATATTTATATACTAACACAAAAAAGAAAGCTTATGACAAGCACAGCATAATAAGTAATTTAACTAAATTATAAACTTATACATAACTAAAAATAAATTACATCAAATATCACCCAAACAAAAAATTATTAACGATAACACAAGTTCCGCATTGACGCATAGTCAAGCGCTAACAACCAAAAAATACATCCAAACATCACAACATTTTCAAAGAATTAATGTCACTACATAATAGTAACCCTAACATACAATCTAGCGCTGGCGCAGAAAAAAAATAAATATCACAATGTTCAAAACACATTTTCCAAAAATTTACAATACAAAAAATGTTTCTTCTCTTTAGGTTAAATAAAAATAGTATTTTTCTTTCTAAGTAATATGTAGCTATAATTAATAACTAACAATTAAATTAGCTGAGTAACATAAAAATAATCTTATCTTTAAATAGACACACATCAAAACGTGTAAGTATTTTTTTCTCTTCTTTTTTAAAAAAAAAATACATCAAAGAAACGTCACATTGGGTAATAAAATGTTAACTACAAACGAAGTTATAAATATATATAAGTGTAATATTATTTATCTTAACTATGTATTATAATCAGATATCTAAATTCTGTAAATGATCACGAGTATCAGCCGTCGCTGTTAATTCTACCCACTTAATTTAATAGGAAATTTAAGTTAATTCTAGCTGACAAAAAATCGAATCGTTTAAATTATCAAATGTCATAATTGAGAAAAAATGGAAACCAAGTTTCAGAATACGTCCTTAACTTCAACGAAAAATCATTAATAATACATACAAGTTATGTTTAAAATTACCTTTCACTAAACAATTAATTCAAATAATTTGTATATAAATGTGTTAACTAAACATGGTATGAAACCCATGATGAAAGACAAAACCAAAATTTTAAGTAGTGCATAAAAACACTCAGGACTATCTACAGAAATGACTATTACATTGTCTCAGTAAATGCATAATTAAAATACAGTCATATAAGTAACAACCAACAAATAATTATGGCAATCAAATGTTACAAAGATTACATAATATTTCATTAACAACATATAAAGTTCTATACTAAAGAATACAATAACATTCAGTGTTTGTAAACAGAACAAAAAATAAACAGAGCACAGCTAACCTGGTTGCGATCTGTATAATTTCTTTTGAGAGCATTGTTATTTGCTCTATTAACACCGTTGTACTGATTTAAATCCCAGTTACAATAGTTATTCTTAATACTTCTTCCCAGATAACAATGTCTATCAGATAGAACTGGCTTTTTAGCAGAAAAATTATTACCAGATTCATAAACTTTCATATAATTACTTCTGCTATAGTTTTCTAAACTTTTAGAATCACAATGTTGAGATCTGTCACATTTTTTCTTGTTTTTGGGAGAAGAAACGTTACCGTAGGATGAACTCCCTTGGTACTTTATAACCTTAGGGTTATGTCTCCTATCAAAACTATTTTTTTCTTTGCTTGTGGCAATGTGTTTAAAAAATGAGTCACACTGCCTTGACTGGGTATGACTAGAAGGTTTGACAATCTCTTTATTTTTTTTCACAACATCTGTTTCCTTTATGGAACAAGCAGTAGTATGTTTGTTACTTGTAACCAACTTATCAGATCTGTCAATAAATACGCTGTTGGTTTTTAACACACTGACTTGAGATTTAGCACTGTTTCTTTCCTTATCTACAGGACTGGATATTACTGTAGATTTTCCTTTGTTATTCTGCTGCCAGCAATCATTATCATTGGAATCATCTGTATTGCGTGAGAAGTTATATCTCCCACGGAAAGATCTATGTCCACCATTCTTGACCGTAGAATCCGCTTTAGTGTTCTGATGATACGAAACTTTCTGTCTATCCCTGTCACCATTGACAGAAGACCACATATTGCTATTCAAGACTACGTCAAGCAGACCATATATTCTTCTTCTTGCTTCTGCAATCTCAATGTCTCTAAGTGCAATCTGTTCACTTAATCTCTTGTTTAAACTATCAGCTTTAAAGACCTTGCAGCTTTCCTCTGCTAACAAATTTTCAATTTTAATCAATTTGTCTTTCTCCATCATTAACTCTTTCACTCTCTCTTTATCAACCTTCTCAATCTCAATATCATGACTATTCGTAAGCCTATCAACCTTCTCTTTCTCAACCATCAACTCTACTAATGTCTCTTTCTTTTGTTGAGTCTCCTGTGTAAGTTTTTCCAACTCAACATTCTTATCTTTCATTTGAGTCTCTAACTCTTCAATTTTGCCTAATGCCGAGTCTAATTTTGCTCGAACACAAGCAAGCTCAGAATTTGATTTACATAAATCACCTGTAAGTTTAGTCACTTTTTTATGTAGCTCATTCACTTCAGTAGTACTTTTTAAGCAACTTTCCCTTTTCTCCTGTGTACTTTGTTTTATATCTCCTATTTGCTTCTTCTCTTTTAACTCCTTCTCCTGATCATCAGAAATGCCGTATTGAATCATCTTTTGTATTCCCTTCCTTATGTGATCGTGTTTAACATTAACATAGTTGCACACAAATCCACGAAATTCCCAAAGTAGCAAATGCGCTAACTCATTAGCCATCATTAAATGAGGATGAGACTTAAAATTCTCCTCAGCAAACTCTCTTAGAGCTCTTGATGCACAAACCAAAAACCTGTCCATAACATGTGACTCAAGCTCTGGGCTTTTTAATCTCTGACAATCTGTCCCTTCCTGAAATAGATACTCTAATACAGGTCTCATATCCTCCGGATCTGTATCAGAATCCATTGTGACTTGTTTACTTAGTCAACCATATATGTCTTAATTAAACTTTCATTATACCAAATCAAGTTTAGATCTCAAATATTGTATCATCAATCCCTGTACATCATCATATTCTATAATTAATCGATATAATTATCGACAACAACAACAATAGTTATCAATAGAATAGGATAGTGCAGATTGAGGCTCGTTGACATGGACAGAAGTGGCAACATTTACACACAACAAAAGCACTTAACTGAAGGTAATCCTGACCCTTTCGCTAACACACTGGATATCACAAAGTTCTAACGTTAAAACACTCCACTGCAGAAAGGTAGAAAGACTAAGCTCTCTTGTCTTCAGATCTCTGCCACTGCACAGTATGTCCTCAACAATGCATCAGACGACAGGAACCGATCACAGCAACCCCGCAATCACTTGAGGTATACGTGCAGACGAACTCTCCAACATACTGCACCTATAGTTGAATCTGCATATGGAAAGACTGGAACAAGCACTGTAACAACTATGGCATCAATGTCGCTATCAGATAACAGCTATTTGATATCGAAACCAACTGATAAAGTTAGTTTAGTTGCTACACACGCCAAGATATGAGGATGGATATGCGCAGTCAGCTGATACCTGTGTACAGTTGAATTAAGCCACGCCCACACAGAGCAAAACATAACACAGTTCAGTGTTCCCACTTGTAATGACTGGTCCAGAATCTGACCTAATTTACTCTCTTATCACGCGAATGTAATGTGGGTGTTACGACCCGTTGGTTTGGTCCACCACTGATAATTAAAGACTTTTTTAGTGAAGGAGATTCCAAATGTTATATGTATAATTAATTATGGTGAAGAAGGTGATTGTGGATGATATTTTAACCATGGTTTATTACAATTATAACATCACGTAGATCTAGACGAATACAGTTACATCGAAACATGAATCTTCATAATGCAGTTAACATACGGCCCATACACATCCTGGCCTACAAAATCTCTACTCCTCACATCAGTGCACAAATACTGCATCTACGGCAGATATATAATAATCAAGGCCTACAAAATCTCTATACTTCACATCAGTGCACAAATACTGCATCTACGGCAGATATATAATAATCAAGGCCTACCAAATCTCTATACTTCACATCAGTGCACAAATACTGCATCTACGGCAGATATATAATAATCAAGGCCTACAAAATCTCTATACTTCACATCAGTGCACAAATACTGCATCTACGGCAGATATATAATAATCAAGGCCTATAAAATCTCTATACTTCACATCAGTGCACAAATACTGCATCTACGGCAGATATATAATAATCAAGGCCTACAAAATCTCTATACTTCACATCAGTGCACAAATACTGCATCTACGGCAGATATATAATAATCAAGGCCTACAAAATCTCTATACTTCACATCAGTGCACAAATACTGCATCTACGGCAGATATATAATAATCAAGGCCTACAAAATCTCTATACTTCACATCAGTGCACAAATACTGCATCTACGGCAGATATATAATAATCAAGGCCTACAAAATCTCTATACTTCACATCAGTGCACAAATACTGCATCTACGGCAGATATATAATAATCAAGGCCTACAAAATCTCTATACTTCACATCAGTGCACAAATACTGCATCTACGGCAGTTATATAATCATCAAGGCCTACAAAATCTCTATAGCCCTGCGCAGGCATACATTATCCAAAAAACACCTTAGGGCTGACCACCTCAGTCAAAAACCCTGCACACACTGAACCCACGGGAACACACCCCGTTCACACAGTCACGAGAATCTACTGTTCTCTTAACACTGCTCTCAAAAATCCCTGCGGACACTAGCCGCGAGAGCTATTCACACATCTCTTAAAACCAGTACAGAAACAGTTCATTATGACCAGAGTTCACCTGCTATCTGACATACTGTCTTCCACGAAACCAAGAGGAGATATCTTTAAACAAATCCATACCAATCTGTAAGCAAGTACTCTAACCCAAAATTAACTCTACTCAACACGTATTTCCCAAGATCATTTCCCTTTCATCACATCTGCACTTATCAGGCAGACACCCCTGTCTATGTAAAAAAAAATTGAAGTTACGGAAACGATAACAAATAAACAAACTTTGCTGCGGGACGGACATCCGGAGTCTGAGACTCGTATGGCTGTCAGTGGTGAAAGCCGAAAGGAAGCCACTGACACGAGAACGGACGTCCTGACCGCAAAACATGATACAAGAATAGGATTTTGGAATGTCAGGACAATGAATGAGACGGGTAAACTAAAACAGGTCACGGCAGAAATGAGAAACTATAGGTTACACATTCTAGGGATAAGCGAGAGCAGATGGACAGGGGCAGGAAAAGTTAAAACAGCAACAGGAGAAACAGTACTTTACTCTGGAAGAGAGGATGGACAGCACAACGAAGGCGTAGCCATTATTTTACAGAAAGGAATAGAAAGGACATTACTGGAATGGAAACCCATCAACAACAGACTGATAAGATTGAGATTGAGAGGTAGATTCAAAAATACTACAATAATACAATGCTACGCACCAACGAATGATAGCGATGAAGAGGTCAAGGATGAATTCTATTAACAACTGCAGAAAGAAATGGAAGACACACCTAGATATGATCTTATTATAGAAATGGGAGACCTCAATGCGAAAGTTGGTACACACAATACATATAATGAAAGAGTAATGGGGAAATGCGGCAGCGGAACAGCAAACGAAAATGGGGATAAATTAATAAGTTTCTGTAGTATTAACAACTGTAACTGTCTTTTTCTCTCTTGTAGAGGTGATCATTTGCATAAGACAGCATACATGTTGTTAAATGTGTAGTACTTGTAATGATGAGCTGAGTGTGGGTGCAGATGAAGGCGCGAATGTGTTTAGGCTCGTATATGATGTGTAATGCAACCCATACACTCACATGCAGTAGTCAAGGATACTTGAACACTGCTGGCACGTTTCAAAACATTTATTGACGATAACACACATAGTAGCATCAACAGGAACAGTCAGTGTACACAAGGTCATCTTCTTCTTCTTCTTCCATCCTTAGCCATCAACCGGCAAAGCAGTATGTGGCCAGTACGGCTAGTGGCGTCTTAGGGCAACAACAAATTGATCAATCTATCGCTGTTTCCACCACGCCTAGTGGCGTCTTTGTGGAACAAAAACAGACCAAACAATCTATCATTGTTTCCGTAATCAGATTGGTTGGCAAGCAGGATGATCCTCCGTTATCTTGCCAAGTAAGTTCTTTAGTGTCCTATTAAGACGTTCAACCAATCCATTGGACATTGGATGATAAATACTACTGAGAGACCTTTTAATGTCTAGCGTAGCCATTACCTGAGACATAACGTCCGAAATTAACTGAGTGCCGTGGTCTGATAGTATTTCTCAGATGATACGTCAAGGCCTAAAATCCTACCCGCTGCAGACCCAAATACAACAGTCCCAAAAGTCAAGGGCCACTTAAAAAAACCTTGGTTGAAACCATAAAACAAATCTGATATAAACGTAATTGGTATCAGTCAAAACGGCATTTATTGAATACCAAACTGACATGTCACGTAAAGAAATGGAAACACACTTTCAAACGCAATGAAGCTGTGAAGTGTGTCACCTACCTTTTCAAAAGTCACACAATAGATATTGGACAAATAGACAATTTAAAATCGGGTATGACCACCGTTTGCAGCAAGGCATTCAAGACAGCGTAGACGCATCGACTCCACATGGGTCCGAAGAGTATCCTGAGGAACAGCTTGCCATTCCTGAAGCAGAAATGCAGTCAGCTGTGCAACATCCATTGGCAGGAGGTGATTTGTTGACAATCTTCGACCAAGGACATCCCAGAGGTGCTCAATCGGAGAAAGGTCAGGTGAATGAGCTGGCCACGCCATCCTGATGATCCCATGTTGCTGAATAAACTCATTCACCACACGAGCTCAATGGGGTCAAGCGTTATCATCTTGGAGGATGGCATTACCACCTATGGCCTCCATAGCAGGCTGAACAATTGGTCTCAAGATTTCGTTCTGGTATCTTGGGCCGGTCAAGTTGCTTTGAATGATGTAGAGTAGGGTCCTGCCGTGTCTGTAGAAGCCTTCCCAGACCATGACAGAATCCCTACCATAACGATCCACCTCTCGAATTGTGTCATCAGTAAACCGCTCTCCTGGTCGTCTCCAAACTCGAATCCTGCCATCACTGAAGGACACACTGAAGCAATATTCATCAGTTAAGAGAACTTGACTCCATTGTTGCCTTGTCCATCGGATGTGCTCGCGACACCAAGCAACACGGGCTCTGCGATGAGCAGGAGTAAGAGGGATTCTGACTGCAGGACGTCGAGCAGCCAGTCCAAATTCATGTAAACGTCTGTGAATGGTGATTTGACTGACATTAACGTTTACAGTTTGTCTCAGCTGACATCTTAGAGTGGAACAAGTCACTGTTCGATGGCGCAGGGCTGACAACAAGAGTACGGTTATCATGTCTATTGGTGCATCTAGGGCGACCTGGCTGGTGGCGATCCCCCACACTTCCTGTGGCCTGAAATCTCTCCAAAATTCTTTGGATAGTAGAGTGTGACACTGCAAGCCGTCTAGCAACCTCACGGACAGATAAACCACTTTCAACCCACGCCATAGCCCTCATTCTTTGTAAGGTGTCAAGACTTCTTCTCGGTGGCATGGTTTTTGCAAGTGATGAAACTACCCTAAGTCTGCTGATTGTAAAACAAATTAAGAGTGAACTCTGTTCACGAAAACTTGCCATTGCACGTGGAATGTCAATCAATCAGCACGATTACTTCACCTATGTTGAAAACAAATGATTGCGGTCGTTCCACGGCACACCACGACTAGGGAAGACACTTACACACCTGCACGAAGCCTACGAGGCGTGAAGCTACACGAGAACTAAGTACCGTACCTGATAAACTATACATCACAAGGTATACTATTATAGCCATTAAACATTATCAAAGTTGAAGAAAGTTAATCGAGATCTAAGTATTTTAAAAACTACAGACCACGAGGTAGTTTGACTACATGATTTGTCCGCCTGCAACAAACCTTACTAGTAATGTGTTCTAGAGATGACAATACACATGTGACATTGCACCTTCACGTACATTACTTGGACTGAGGCGGGGAGAGGACTGTCGGAATCACGGGTGTACCTGATTATTGTCTACAGAACATGTGTTATGTGGAAGCAAATCATAATTAAAAAAATAAGTGAAACCACATGATCAATAGGATTTTATATTTTATTGTTTTACAGAGCGGTATTTTATATCACATGGGTATCTAAAGAAATTAAGAATCATAGGCCCCCAGTGGACACCGGCATGTAGGATAAGCAATTAGACAAAGTAGAGTAAAGAGATACTTGACAGCTCAAAGCTCGTATTTGAAGAAAATGAACTGTTTGTGTTGTTAAGTGATAGACAAGAGTAAGACTGGGAAATTGACTATAACGTTTGCAGGAGTATCAGCAATGGAAGTGTCAATCTGTAATGAGAGCCAGGAGTTGTAGAGGGAGAAAGTTAATAGAAGGGATTTACGGTCCGATATCGCAGGCAGGACGTACTTAACAGTATGGAACAATGTACAGTGTCTCCTACCTGATGGAACCGATACTGTAGCAATACCTAGGTACCGTTCACTGCACAGTAAACCTTACCTGTTAAGTAGGAAGCACTTAAAAGTCTCCCAGCTGCTGCGTTTCGAGTGGCCAACTCTTCTTTGATGCCTCCCTTTCAGTCTATAATAGCTCCGAGGTATTTAAAGTGGTCGACCTGCTCCAGGACCTGTTCTCCCAGCTTAATCTGATGCACAAGAAAACCAGAAATTGTTCTATAAGACCCTAAAGAACATGAGGAAGGAAAAACAATGCTGGCGCTCTCTCTTCCAAACCTCTACACCTCATGGTAGAAGGGGAACGACTAAGTAAGTAAGTAAAAAATCAGGGACAAAGTGTGAAAATTCAGGGCTGTCATGACGTCATGTCATCTTAAAGTTAGTTCCGTCACAGATACTGCCATAGGGGAGTCAAGTGTTAGAGATTTAACTTTACAAGGTCCAGAGATGAGGTGATCAGTTCCCTCCCTCTCTGCCTTTTGCTTCCCTAACTCAAAAGTGAAGTCAGGTACCCATTTACAGCTGGGTACTGGAGCGTCTCGATACCATGACTTAAATCTGGCATGTTTACTGTGACAGACCAGCGCTCTAACCACCTGTCAATATGACGTCACCATTCATTAAGTCACTAAATAATTTATAATACTTTTTTTTAAACTAATTAATTACTGTCAAGCTTTCTAAGGGGCATAAGCTTTCTAAGGGGCATAAGCTTTCTAAGGGACATAAGCTTTCTAATTTATGTCAAGGTGACCTGGCCCGTGCCATCCTCAGTAGGTCCTTCCCTGTCTTCCTTGTCCCTGTCATGCATGTGTCTGCACACACACCCGCACACACTCACACACACATATATATATATATATATATATATATATATATATATATATATATATATATATATATATATATATATATATATATATATATATATATATATATATATATATATATAGATATATATATATATATATATACGAGGCGAGTTCAAATGAAACCCACCCTTGCTGCGCCAAGTGGACATTTGTAGGAGGAGCATGTTGACGTCACATATGACGTAATAAGCACATACGCATGTACAAGTGTGTAAGTGTTCATTCTCCTAGTATTCATTGTTTGTGCTGCAGACCGTTAAAATAATGGCCGGTGTGATACGGAATCCGTCCAAGGTCGATCAGCGAGCGGTGAATCAGTTCCTAACAGCCGAAGGATGTCGACCAGTCGACATTCATCGCAGAGTGAAAGCAGTGTATGGCGACAAAAGTGTGTCTAAGACTACAGTGAAAGACTGGGCATGAATGTTTCGAGAAGGACGTCAAGTAACGAAAGATCTTCCGAAAAATCTCTAAAGGGACAACGATTCGACTCCGTGCAGACGTCAGGGCCTCGGTGACCAAATGGTTCAATAAGCAACCAAAGTCATTTTTCTCGGACGGCATCCGCCGTCTACCCAAGCAGTGGGATGCGTGACTGAATGCCTATGGTGACTATTTCTAAAGAACACCAGTGAGTACTTGCTTCATAACAACATTCCGACATTACTTTGAACTTTCAACAAGAACTCGTGTACACACGTTATGAGAATAAACTGTGTTACAA
Source organism: Oreohelix idahoensis (assembly GCA_024509875.1). NCBI lineage: Eukaryota > Metazoa > Mollusca > Gastropoda > Stylommatophora > Oreohelicidae > Oreohelix > Oreohelix idahoensis. Next base: position 32,239 of record JAMPIV010008269.1, on the reverse strand, counting down.
ATCTCTGTGTTCCGAAAGTCACTGATCCATGCAAACACAGTACAAGGTAGTAAGGCCATTAAACATCATCACAGTTGAAGAGGGTTAATCGCGATGATAGGACGCTCTATACAGAGCGATACAACATGAGTCAATCTGATCATCAGATGTGTCCGCCGCCGATCAAGTTTTTCGACCCCTTACTCTCCTTTACACTCTAAGGCGGGCGGGCCCACCTGGGTCATGACTCCCAAGGGCCGTAGACAGGAATTAATTGGGGGGAAGAGGGGGGGGGGGGGTATATAAAAAATGTTAATGCACTGTTTTGGTAAAGTATAATTTCCCCATAAATGTTGTGAACCCCCCACCCCACCCGTATCTACGACCTTGTAACTCTCAAGTGTCTCAGCCTCCTGTTGTCTTGTGTAGAAAATAAACCCACTCCACCTTGTTTGCAGCTTTAAATCCATTATTCCGCCAGCCGGAGGCAATTGTGAAAGTAACCCTATGTTGAAAACAAATGATTGCGGTCGTTCCACGGCACACCACGACTAGGGACAGACACTTACACACCTGCACGAAGCCTACAAGGCGTGAAGCCACACGAGAACTAAGTACCTGATAAACTATACATCACAAGGTATACTATTATGGCCATTAAACATTATCAAAGTTGAAGAGAGTTAATCGAGATCTAAGTATTTTAAAAACTACAGACCACGAGGTAGTTTGACTACATCATTTGTCCGCCTGCAACAAACCTTACTAGTAATGTGTTCTAGAGATGACAATACACATGTGACATTGCACCTTCACGTACATTACTTGGACTGAGGCGGGGAGAGGACTGTCGGAATCACGGGTGTACCTGATTATTGTCTACAGAACATGTGTTATGTGGAAGCAAATCATAATTAAAAAAATAAGTGAAACCACATGATCAATGGGAGTTTATATTTTATTGTTTTACAGAGCGGTATTTTATATCACATGGGTATCTAAAGAAATTAAGAATCATAGGCCCCCAGTGGACACCGGCATGTAGGATAAGCAATTAGACAAAGTAGAGTAAAGAGATACTTGACAGCTCAAAGCTCGTATTTGAAGAAAATGAACTGTTTGTGTTGTTAAGTGATAGACAAGAGTAAGACTGGGAAATTGACTATAACGTTTGCAGGAGTATCAGCAATGGAAGTGTCAATCTGTAATGAGAGCCAGGAGTTGTAGAGGGAGAAAGTTAATAGAAGGGATTTACGGTCCGATATCGCAGGCAGGACGTACTTAACAGTATGGAACAATGTACAGTGTCTCCTACCTGATGGAACCGATACTGTAGCAATACCTAGGTACCGTTCACTGCACAGTAAACCTTACCTGTTAAGTAGGAAGCACTTAACCTGGGTAGGAATGACATAACATGTTAAGACGTGAAAAGATCGATCGGAAACCCGTACATAAATGTAATTAATACTTTATTGTGTGTATTGAGGAATCGATCTGACAGTAAAACCAAGTCAGTAATATATGAAAAATACATTTTTTCTACTTGCCAGTGTATAAATAAAGAGTATTAATAAAGTAAAACTGTATAGATGATATTCCTTCGAAACAGATTTAACCAATGAAGATCAGTTTGCGGCTAATCTGTTAAACAAATGAATATTACTTATTTAGTAACTTTTATTACCAAAAGAACAATAAAAGCCATTTTTTTAACCTTTATATAAAAAGTCAATTTGTATCTGCTCACATAGATAATAAACCTTATCTTTTTCCAGAACGTTCATATCGCGGTAAGGACAACCAAGACAGGAGAACAGCTAATAGCGGTACAGCATTACTAATGCTAGCGTTATCTCACAATGTGTGACAGAACAGGGCACCCTCTTCTCCTCGATCTCTGTTTCACTACGGCAGTAACCAGTAACATTTGTTGTATTTAATTTATTGCAATTTTTAATGGTCGCATTTCTTTGTTTTCACTGCAAGATAGCAGATAGTTTGTATTTCCAAACATTTGTCACTCCTTGCTGAGGATAAAACATCACATTCGCAAGGGCGTGGCAAAGCTTTGCTGAAGATTAGCTCAGATTACAGACATGCACATGGGGGGAAACTTGTGACATAATAGTTTCCTGTCCGACTTTTACGTTGTTACATCTGAAACACATTGTCGTATGAGTTTATAAATGTGTTTGCGAATTTCCTTGCAAGGATCGGATGATTTATTACCATATATGGGAGTCGTGCCATTTGCATCACGTGCAAAAATTGCTCCACCCTCCCCCGACACACATATGTTTGAAATCATTGGAGCCCTGGATAGCTTCATAACACACAGATGCGAGGGACAGACCGGCATATAATGATGCTCTCCTCAAGTCTTATTAACTGTGTGATTCACGCTTGATAAGACAACACCAGACTGCCAGAAGTAAGATTTCAGAATTCCATTTGATCCGACTGCCAGAAGTTAGATTTCAGAATTCCATTTGATCAGACCGGACATTTTTTTGGAATATTTTAAGGACTTACAAAACAGCCCAGGAAAATCATTTTAACAAGGAAGTCGGGACTGAGGAAACAGAAGCACACGTAGTCAGAAGTGGGAACGTAGTGATAAATTAAAGATCCCAAAGAACACGTGTAAGAGGCCTACTGAAGTGCCTTAACTTTATTCATCTGAGCAAAATGTCTGTGGGCCAGGATTGGCGTAAGTTGTCATTTTATATTCTATATTTTTTCATTTACTACAATGTGATTTAATATGTATATATTGCCATGTGAGTATTAATATTTTAAAATCGCTAGTGGATGTCCAAGTCACGTGAGGTTGGCAACTTCAGTGTATAGAATGGTAACTTCATGAACCACCACTGCAAAGGGCTGGTGACTGCTTTATTGCTAGTTTCTTAAACACTGAACGAATAAAGAGTCCCGAGTTCTATATGGAGTGGTAGGGTAAGATGAAGGAAATAATGTACATTGTTATCATTATACTTACAGTTTTAAACCAGCGTAAATGTCTATGTGAACATATTCACTTTAAAATTAATTAAAGTTTCCAACTTTTCAAGTAGTGTAAATGTAAATAAAAACATATTCAATTTATATTGTGAACACTTTTCAATCAGTAGAGATGTAAGTGCAAACATTACTCTAGTTAATGTAAACATTCTCTAGTAAATGTAAACATCGTCTATCTGTACTATTTATCTTTTCATTTAAATGTAAAGTAAATTTTTTAAATGCTATACAATTTAAATGTAAAGAACGTTTCTCTCGAGGGATTAAGTTTAATTCTCATCGAGCGTAAGTCATAAGTTAGAAGAGTTCAGAACCACCACTGGTGTAAGACAAGTTGATATCCTGTCTTTTCATACTCCTCATGGACGATGTCATCAAGGCATGTAAGGAGAGGAGAAGAAGAAAGTATTCAGTGGGGTACTGGAAGATAAGACAAGTCTGTATTTCAGAGCTGGCATTTGCTGATGATGATGCCCTGATTGCTAAATCAGAGGCACATCTCCAATCCAACCTGCAAGTCTGGAAGGAAGAGTTGTAGAAGAGAGGGATGGTCATAAGCAGCTCTAAAACAAAGTCCATGGTGATATCACGAGAAGAAATAATAATAATAATAATAGCCCCTTCAGTCATAACTGACTATGGGAATGCGCCCCTGAGGTGACAGACCTCAGCTGCTTATTTTCCTGGTGCTCCTTTCGACATTTTCTCCTCACCTCTGCTTCTTGTGTGAGCCTCTCTTCGCCCAATCTGAGGTGGCGCCGTAAATAGCATCGCCACTTAGTGCGATCGGCAGCTTCATCCTCCCATGTTGCTGGATCCATGTCCAGTGCCCTCATATCTCTCTTGCACACATCTTTGAACCTCAGCTGTGGTCGCCCAACTGTCTCTTGCCATCTGCTAATTGTCCGTAGAAGATATCTTTTGGGATGCGACCATCTTCCATGCGGCGAACATGGCCAAGCCAGCGAAGTCTGCGCTGTCTAAGAAGCGTATACATACTTTGAAGGCCAGCACGTGACAACACCTCGACATTTGTCACTTTATCTTTCCAAGAGATGCCGAGGATGCGGCGTAGACACCGCAAATGGAAGGTATTGAGCCTTCTTTCCTGCTTAGCATAGGTCGTCCAGGTCTCGCTGCCATATAGGAGTGTGCTGGTGACACAGGCATTATAAACCGCAGCTTTGGTCTTCATTGTGAGTTTAGAGTTTCCCCAAACACGCGATGTGAGGCGGGCAAAGGTAGCTGCAGCTTTGCCAATGCGGCTGTCGATTTCTGTATCCAGTGAGAGTTTGTCATTGATGGTAGACCCTAGGTATGTGAAGTGGTGTACCACTGCCAATTCATAGTTATCGATAGTGATAACTGGTGCAGCACCCACACCCTGACTCAGCACATTCGTTTTCTTTAGACTTATTGTGAGGCCAAAGTCCTTGCATGCTTTAGTGAAGCGATTCATCAAGCTCTGAAGCTCCTGTTGGCTTTGAGTGACGACTGCAGCATCATCAGCGAACAACAAGTCTCTTATAGTGACCCTTCTGATTTTTGTTTTTGCCTTCAGCCTTGAAAGATTAAACAGACGGCCATCTGACCTAGTGTGAAGGCATATTCCTTCAGTTACTTATTTCTATTTTTTCGATAATTGCTTGGTGCAAAATTTTCTGTCCACAGTTCGGGTTTGACCCTAATCCCCATGCACCCAATGGGGAAAGCAGACAGTGGCGGGACAACACCTTATTGACTGGGGGCTGCCCAGCTTGAAGCGGGCGGTAGCTGTCCAGTGAGATCCTAGAACCTCTCCCACTGTCGGAAAGTAGCCCCTGGCGCCATGCCCTACGCCAATTGGGCAAAATGCTTATAACCGGTAACTGCTACTTCCCGTGTTTTGCCGACACCTATAGGGTGAAGCTGGAGTGTCCTCTCCAGGGCGCGAGCTTGGGCACAGTTATATGGAGATCAAGCTGTTGCCCATGCAGCATGTTCCCCCTCTCCACACAGCCGGTAGATCCAAAGGAACGGCAGTAGCCGATACAATTTGGTACCAGCCATGTCGCAGGAGTTGCCAGAATAATGTCGAATCGACATTAGACTGCCTTAGGGACTCCGACTCCGGATTTATCCTCAGGGTTTACTCCCGAAGCCAATTCCATAAATGGATATTCCCGCAAGGCAGCGGTGGTTTGAATTCAGAGTTCCTTCTCTTAGATAAGCTACCAACCAAGGATCACGAGCCCTATCTGCCCGAAGCTGCTGGTTTTAAGGCGCCAGTCGCTCGCCTTTGCCCCTTCTCCCGTCAGTGGAAACAGTTCCGCCGGGCTCAAATTGAGCCACACGTGAAGGCCGGGAGCTGGACTTGGTTGTCAGAGGCTGTTTGAGGCGCGTGCCATAGAAGTATTTTATCTGCAGTGAGAGCTTATCCTCACTACAACTCCCGGCAATAACAACCTTTGGAACTAAGAAGAAAGAAGACATCAGATTAAGCTGGAAGAACAGGTCCTGGAGCAGGTTGACCACTTTAAATACCTTGGAGCTATTATAGACTGAAAAGGAAGGCATCAAAGAAGAATTGGCCACTAGAAAAGCAGCAGCTGTGACTTTTTCACGCCATAAATTGATTCCTCAGCAAGAGAAAGGTTGGTAAGAAAACGAAGATGGCTGTATACCGCTCCACCTATGTTCCAGACTTGACATATGGATGCGATCATGGGCAATGACTACAACCCATAAAAGCCAAATCCAAACCTCAGAAATGAGGTATCTGAGGAAGGTGGTTGAAGTAACAAGAAGAGACATGGTCCACAACCAGACGATACGTCAAGGCCTAAAATGCCACCCCCTCCAGATCCAAGTAGTACAGTCCCAACTAAGATGGTTTGGCCATGTCTGGAGAATGTGAGAAGATCGGCTACCACGACAAGCATGGGAAAGAAAGAGCCAGGGATCCAGACCCCCAGGACGACCCAGAGTCCGCGGGGAGGACAAAATTAGACAATCTTTGAAGGACCGAGGACTAGAATGTTGAAGGCCGCGTTAAATTGAACAATCATGACAGGGTAGACATCTTGCTGGTATCAGTGCGTGTTTTTCCTTCATGTCTGACACGATGTACAGTAGTTTTCTTGATTTTGTCCTGATTTTGTAGCAAACCAAGGAGTGATCTGTATCACAGTCTGCACTGTGGTATGAGCACGTGGAGAGCACATATCTAAGAAGTGGCTTTCTGACGAGAATCAGGTCCAGTTGGGGCCAGTGCTTGGATCGTGGGTGTCTCCATGACACCTTGTGCTGGGGTTTTTGTCTGAAAGTAAATTGGTCACGCAGTGGTCATGATGGACACACAACTCCAAGAACGGTTATCTATTTTCATTCATCTTGCCAAGGCCAAACCTGCCAGACATGAAGGCAATGAAACATTATCGTCACCAACTCTAGCGTTATAGTCACCAAGGACAACAAGCTGTTTTTACCTAGTAATACTTTTGAAGACTGCTGCTAGATTCTCGAAAAACTCGTCTTTAGCGTCTAAGGCAGAGTACATACAAGGTCTGTCGTCAGGAAAGTAATAAGACCTGATGGATTCCTCTTTGTCCGTTTGTGGTGCCGTGTCGCTCTCATGGTGTTTTTTATGTCCTGCCTCAACTATCTGGCTCGTTTAGTTTTGTGTGTTTCTACGCTACTAGTTTCTGTTGCTTTTGTCTTCTTGCTCTCCTGTATCTGTGACATTGCTTTTTCAATTATCGTTGGTAGTAGCTGTTCTAGCGTTTCTGGCTGCTAATGCTCTTTCTTGATTGAGTAACATTTGCTGTACGATGTCGATTTTCATTTTGTCTTTCGTTTCTTTGTTTTGTTCTCTAGTTTTTGTAAGGATATCCTCAACGATCCTTCTCTCTGATTCAATTCTTTTGAGTATTTGTTCGTTCTCTGCCTTTAGCTCTGTGAGTTTGGCGATGTCAACTTCTATCTCGTGTTTGATGGTTGTTTCAATTCTTTTGAGTATTTGTTCGTTCTCTGCCTTTAGCTCTGTGAGTTTGGCGATGTCAACTTCTATCTCGTGTTTGATGGATTTTGTTTCCTGTAGCATTGCCTGGGCGCTCTGTAACATTTCTCTGGCGCTCTGCATATCTATTATGTCTTCACCGCTGTCCTTGTCGTCTACGGGATCCTGCTTGTTTCTGCTTTCGTTCTGCTGTTTCCTTTTCATTTCGTTGATTTCAGCGGTCAGCTTGTGTAGCTGTCTTCTGTCAATCGTGCGCTGTTTTTCTGTAGCATCCGCATTCACTCTGTGTTTGGCCTCTTTGAAGGGTATGTTTTTAGACACGGCCTCCTTCAAGATGCTCTTAGTTTCCTGGAACAGGGCATCCTCTGTACCTTGCCCCGTGGTTTCCGTGGCAGTTTGCACAGATACGGTTTTCGTTAGTTTCTTTGTAGTTGCGGTCCTCCTTTGCCCTGGGGCAGTCGCCATATTGGTGACTACCCGCACAATACCGGCAAACTGCATCTCTCCTGCACGTCTTTTTTGTGTGCGAGAACTGCTGGCAGTTGGAGCACTGCATCACCGGAGGGATATAGGCTTCTGTCTTTTTGGTTGTGGTTTCGAGCGTCAGTCTCTCGGGTCTTGTCGATCCTTCTACCGTGACTATCATCAGATTGGTATCTTTCTTGGCCCAGGTTTTTAGCCTTTCGACCTGCGTGATTTTAAGATTTGTGTTTTCAGCTTGAAGGCGTCTGTGGACCTCGCCTTCATAACATCTGGTATCCACTCCTCTGATGACCAACTTCTTTGTTGTCTTGTACTTTTCCACCACCACTTTTATTTGGTGGGGCAACTGGATTTCCTTTGGACCGGATTCCAGTTCGATCATCAGCGAGGTTGTTTTGTCTGTGTTGTTGAGAGAAAGCACTACTCCCTTTTCGTGCCTCCCTACTTTGGCGATACCTCTCCGTCCAGTTATCACACCTCGAGGATGTTGATCACTTTGTTGTCGGGTAGGGCCCTGAGTGAGACCTCACTTCCTGACGTCTGGGTGATCTTAACAATCCTCTCCTGTATCGTTTCTGAGTTGCTTGTATTTTTAGTGTTTGGTCTTTGTTTCCTTCTACAGGCTTGGTTCGAATCTTGTTCTTGGTTATTCGGTGTGATATCTTGCGTCTGAGCCTTTGAGTTGTCAGCTGTTTTTTCCTCAGGATCAGGAATGGTAGCTTGCTTCTCAGTGGTTTCGATGTCCAGCACGTCTGGAGCTACTTCTACTGTTGCTTCTTGAAGAGCGAGCCTAAGGGACTCGTCTCCGTCTTCAAGTCTTCGAAGTGCATCTAAAATGGTCTCTGCGACATCTTCCTCTTGTACCTGTCTGTGTTGAGGATCTGCCTCTATTACTTCCTTCATAGTGCTTGCAGGTGGGTCGGCTGTCATCTCGGCATCGTGCGGCTTCTCTGTCATAGACCGGGTTACTGCTGACGAGTCGGGTGGGTGCAGCCTGGATAGAAGCGCTTGTTTTCTTTTCTCCAGCTGTCGTAACGCTCTACATATTTCTTCATGTTCTGGGTCTTCTTTATCTAGGCAAGGGGTCGGGCCACTCTGACTCTCAGTCGGGTCGACGCATGTCACAGCTAACTCAGTCGTGTCCGGAGTTATAGAAGAGCCGGTCCCGGCACGAGTACTTGGGGCAGTCTTGCTCTCTGGCTGTCTGTCATTGTTGATTGTGATATTGCGATTACCCTGGCTGTTCTGCGCTGGTGGGCTGGTGTAGACCTTCCTCTTTTTAGCGTGTGGCCTATGTCTGGGCATTTTGACGATGACGCGATCTTATCTCGAGTAGTGGCGTCCTGAAAAGGACGTTGGTGTCTTGTCACGATTGTTGAACGTTGACGACGAACGATCGAAACGAAACAGAACGTATCCTTGAACGTTGTGAACGAACAAAGATAAATTTCTCGTCAGTTGGCTCTGAGCTTTTATAGAGTGCGGATCGCTTGCGAAGTGGATAGCTGTTTGAGCGTCGCGTAACGAGCAGCGATACGCGATAAAGTTTTGTGAAAAACTTGAAAAATCCGCGACCGAGACGCTTGCTATGATACAGAAAGCCTACGGGAAGGATGCTTTATCGAAAGCACAAGTGTTTCTGTGGCACAAAACGTTCAAAGAAGGAAGAGAGAGCATCGAGGATGAACAACGCACAGAGCAAATCGAAGATGAAATCGATGCTCATTGTCATTTTTGACTCTAAAGGTGTTGTCTATAAGGAGTTTGTACCACCTGGACAAACGGTCAACGCTGCATTTTACGTGGAAGTGCTTAAACGGCTGAAGAACAGAGTCGCGCGCGTCCGCCCGGAGATGGTAAACATCTGGGTTATTCACCATGACAATGCGCCGGCTCATGCATCCCTGTTAGTGAGAGAAACAAATAGTGGCAACGCTGTCTCAACCTCTCTTCAGCCCGGACTTTGCCCCGGCTGACTTCTTTTTGTTTCCCTGGCTCAAATCCAGCTTGAAAGGACACCATTTTGGGACTGTTAAAAACGTGCAAGCTGCCGTGACGAGTGCTTTGAAAGAGATCCCCGTTCAAGACTTCCAGGCGAGCTACGACGCGTGGCAGAAGCGCTGGCAACAGTATATTGATGCTCAAGGATGTTATTTCGAAGAATTTTAAGTGTATGTAAGCATGTCTTGAAATAAACCAATTTTATGGAATCAGTCTCATTACTTTCCGAACAGACCTTGTAGTAGGACCATACACACAGACAAGAATGATGTGACCAACGCTAGTTTGCAGACGGAGCGTCAACAGGCGTTCTGATCCATTCTCACCTGGTTCAACAATTTTAGTTAACAATTTTTTGACCGCAACACCAACTCCGCTTTCTATAGTTTTATAAAGGTCTTTCCCTTGCCAATAAAATGTGTAGTCCTACTCGCTCACAATTCCAGAGCCTAACAGGCGTATTTCCTGAAGTGCAGTTATGTCCACCTAAGTCGTTTAGGCTCGTCATTGATCATGGCTGTCTGCCTGACATCGTTTATGTCCTGTAGGTTTTCTGATAGTCCAGTCAACATAGTCCGGACGTTCCAGCATCCCAGTCTGAGAGTTTGTTTATTTCTATTACTTCTTATTTTTTGGTATGTTGTTGTTGTTTTCGTCTACTATGCTGCTGTAATACCCTGTTCAACCTGAAACTTTGGTTATAATTGGGGTATATAGGGTGTTATCGTCTTCACTGGTATCTCGTTCGTAGTCCTGGAGGTGATCGGTCCTGAAAAGGACCACTAGCTGGCTGTCTGGGTTCCTCTTTGTCCGTTTGTGGTGCCGTGTCGCGCTTATGGTGTTTTTTATGTCCTGCCTCAACTATTTGACTGCAACGGACCACTAGTTGTCTGCTTGGTCCTTTCTCGTTGTTGTCTGATTCGTTGTGCGTTGTCCCATGACTGTCTTTATAGTGTGTTTGGTAGGGCCTCATTCATGGCTGCACATGCTCTTTCTTGATTGCGTATCATTTGTTTTTGTACGATTTCGGTTCCTCATCTTTGTTCAATTCGTTTGAGTTTGTTTTGTTCGTTCTAGCCTTTTGTAAGGATTGGCGATCCTCAACTTCTATCCGTGTTTGATGGTTTTTCAATTCTTTTGGAGGATTTCTTCGTTCTCTGCTTTAGCTTTGTGAGTTTGGCGATGTCGAACTTCTATCTCGTGTTTGATGGATTTTGTTTCCTGTAGCATTGCCTGGGCGCTCTGTACCATTTCTCTGGCGCTCTGCATATCTATTACGTCTTCACCGCTGTCCTTGTCGTCTTCGGGATCCTGCTTGTTTCTGTTTTCGCTGCAGTTTCCTTTTCATTTCGTTGATTTCAGCGGTCAGCTTGTGTAGCTGTCGTCTGTCAATCGTGCGCTGTTTTTCTGCAGCATCCGCATTCACTCTGTGTTTGGCCTCTTTGAAAGGTATGTTTTTAGACACGGCCTCCTTCAAGATGCTCTTAGTTTCCTGGAACACAGGGCATCCTCTGTACCTTGCCCCGTGGTTTCCGTGGCAGTTTGCACAGATACGGTTTTCGTTAGTTTCTTTGTAGTTGCGGTCCTCCTTTGCCCTGGGGCAGTCGCCATATTGGTGACTACCCGCACAATACCGGCAAACTGCATCTCTCCTGCACGTTTTCTTTGTGTGCGAAAACTGCTGGCAGTTAGAGCACTGCATGACCGGCGGGATAAAAGCCTCTGTCTTTTTTGAAATAGTTTCGAGCGTCAGTTTCTCAGGTCTTGTCGGCCCTTCGACGGTTACCACAATCAGGTTTGTGTCTTTGTTGTTCCATGTTTTTAGCCTTTCGACCTGAGTGAATTTTATGTCTGCGTTTTCGGTCTGAAGTTTGTTGTGAACCTCGCTTGCGGGCCATCTGGTGTCCACCTCTCTTACGACAAACTTCTTTGTAGTCTTGTTGGTCTCCATCACTACTTTTATCTGGTGAGGCAGCATGAATTCTTTCGGTCCTGCCTCCAGTTCTGTCATCAGTGCAGTTGATTTTTCCGTGCTGTTGAGTGAAAGCACAACTCCCTTTTCGTGCCTCCGTACCTTAGCGATGCCTCTCTTGCCAGTTATTGCTTCTAGGATAGTGATTACTTTGTCATCTGGTAGGGCCCTGAGCGAGGCCTCACCTCCAGGCATCTGTGTGATCTTAACAATCCTCTCCTGTAGTACCACGTTAGAGACAGCATTCTGTTGCTTGCGAAGTTGGCACGTTCCAACTTCTGTCTCCGATTGAGTGTGCGGTCTGCGGGGCGGATTCGCATTCTGGCTCGTCTGCATCTGGTCAAGTTTTTCACCGGAGTTGGCTGGTCACTGTATGATGGAGACTCGACAATGACATCTCGTTTTGTCGGTGGATTGATTTTGTTGGGTTTCAATGCTTTGTTACCCTCTGTCTTCGATGTTGCCTTGTCACTGCACAATGTAGCTACCGCCTCGACACCTTGTTTCAGCGGTGATGTTGCTAAGTCTGGTTTTGGAGCTTGTTTGTCATCTGCCTTCGAATCTTTGGGTCGATCATCAGTCGTAGTATCAGAGGTTACGTTGTTCGTCTTCTGAGAAGGACTGGCCACGACGCTAGGATTATCCGTGCTCTCTGGATGCCTCTGTTTGCTCTTTGTAGGTTCTTGCTTGATGCTGCTGACAAGTGTTTGAGGGCTTGTATAGACTTTCCTCTTTTTAGCTTGTTGCTTGGTACGAGTCATTTTTGTAAATTCTGACGGCTGTGTTCGCCCTGAAAAGGACGCTCGTTTTAGTATAGTGCTGTCTGAGATGATCGTCGTGAAAATGTTTTTTTTTCTGTCTACCTATAGTGACAAGACACTAGTGAGAAGGAAGACTGGAAAATTAGATTCAGATAGAAATATAGTGCAAAAAAAGTGAAAGTTGAGACCATTGGCTCCGAGGTTGAGAACCGAGGTTGATTCTTTCCTCGCCACTTCGGACGTTTAAATTGCTATGGCCTCGAACCACCTCTAACTACCCTATGGGGATAAGGTTCAATCAAGATTCACAAACACCAAGGTACAGACAACATATAGCTACTGTACTAAAGGAAATGACTGATGCCAGCTACAATTTATACAAGTTTATTATACACCTTTACACAAACTCATATACATGTCAAAATACATGAAGTGCGAGGATGCACACCTGAAACAAAATCAAGCACAGTTAAAAATGCATCAACCCCAACCCTTCTCCCACAATTGCAACCTGTATGGAGAAAGAAGGTAAGGTTAACTGAAATGAACTACACTGCACTTGATGTCGCCTACACTCCAAACTAGCTGTTCTAAATTCTAACTCTAACTCTAAGTCCACTGATAGCTGGAACGACTGCGAAGTGACTACACAATCTCTGCACAGACTTCGGTTCTACACAGCCTATCCTGGAATCTCCTGAACACAACTAACTGCACCTCTAAACTTCAGCAGCTGTCCTCTGCTATGATTCACCAAAACTAACAGTTCTGCCTATCTGTGCTGACTTCAGTAGAGAGAATGTTTACCCTCTCTCTCTCCACTAACTCTGGAATTGATGACTGAGGTTTAACAGAACCCCACTGGATTCTGGACTGGAACTGTAGCTGACTTCTACCACTCTGAAATTACCTGCCCGAGTACCTATAACTGGGCCGTCGGCTTTATTATGGCCGTGAAGAAGCGAACATAAAAATTACCACAACGCTGGCAGCCTGCCAAATCTGCGTGTGTAACGAGCGTCAGAGCTCAGGATTTATCCACAAAAATCCTATTCGCTGGAAAATGTCTTCCCCTGGCTGGGAAAACGTATTTTCTTCCTCTCCTTCCACTACTGGCAACTAACGTAAAACCCTTGCGGTTCTGCGAATGCCCCAACTTTGCCGTGGGAGAAATTTTGTGGTCTCAAAATTCCGCTCTCATTCCCACAAAGCCGGTACCTGCAAATCTCGAATGTCCAACTGAAGGGCAATCGACTTGACTCTGGCAACCCGGCTTTGGCAATTTTTTTCATTAAAAGAGAAAGAAGCTATGAAATATAGGCCTTTTATAATCAAGACCCCCACGCGCCGACTTCATGACGTCATATGCGCGGCGTGGTTCTAAAGCCAATCGGAGCTCGGCATTTCAACTGCAGTTAGCTCTCAGCCAATCAGAACCTTAGATCTTTCTGATGCAACCAGTTTCTGCTAGACAAAGAACCGGGAATTGGTCCTAGCCCTATACTGCGGAAATGAAGCAAAAATGGCCGCAAATAATTTAACTCCCGAAAAATGCGTATATGGCCACGCAATATCTTTAAAAAAAGGACACTGGTGCAAATCCTGATCTAGCCTCTATAATCTTAATCTAGAATAATACTTTCTAATTCCCTACACCCCCATTCTAAACACATAAAGAAGAACCATAAAGCAGATGAGATCAAACTCCCTCGTGATCTCATCTTGAAAAAAAAACGTAAATAATAGAAGGAGAAGAAACATGGAGAAGGATTTCCTGTAATCCCTCCTAAAAATAGTGAACAAAATGCAAGGAGAAAAAGACATGGGCCATTTGAAAGACAGAATCTCAGTACTTTCGTCACATCACTCCCCCCTTTCAAAGATTGAGCAACGATCTCCTTACTGAAATCTCTGTGTTTCACATTGGCCCTTATTCCTGTCTACAAGGCTGTCTGTCCTTACCCCTCCTATTCAGTGTTCTTCGACCTTCCTCTTTTGCGTTTCCTCCTTCCTCCTCTCCTAGAATGAGCTCCTATGCTCCGTTGGGAGAGTTGATCTCTCTTCAGACCTGTGCCGTCTAATGGCGGGTCTGAACTTTCCCTTGCTATGACCGTCAAAAGGCTGTTCTGGTCAGCTGATGTGACCGGCGGGCGCTGTGGCGACCTGGCAATGGCGACTTCCTCGCTGCGCGTCAGCAGGGTTGTGACTGCTGGTACAGTGCGAAACTGATGCAACGTCTCGGGTTCCTCTGGTGTAGAGCCTCCGATTTCTTGCTGGGTGTCTATTGGATCACGATCGACCTCAATAGCTTCTACCTTTGAAGAAAGGTAGGTAAGATCTGCCCCTGGCAGTGGTTCTGGATTCGCTCTTCCCCTACCAATCTGAAGCGGGACAGAGCTCTCCAATATAGCTCCTTGCAAATGCGTAAGGTCGCTTTTCTCACTCTTTTCTGGCCTGAAAAGTTGGTGAGATGAAAATGTAGACCACGGGAGCTCTCCGTCTAACACCCTGGTTCTACCTTCAACCTTGCCCTCCCCTGTGAGAGTTACTGGCGTCAGTTGGAATGTGTCCTGCAGTGACACTTGACGGTTTAAGATCCCGTTAGATCGCGGAGAATCTGAGTTAAAGCTCTCAGTAACTGGTTCCAATGTTCCGTGAAACGAATTGGAAAAGATAGCCAATTTTTCAGGCTGCTCGTTACAAGAGTTGTTTCCTGTAAACGAGATACGAGAGTTGTGGGGCCCATCTCCGTCTATAGGCAAACGGATACTCAGATCACTGTCCTCCTCCGTTTGAGTAAAGTGCTGGTCGGATGGGGCTCCAGGGCTGGTTGGAACTATATGCTCGCTCAGACCGCTATCTTGTGCCCTATGAAGATGGCGCTGGTCGTTGACATATGTAATACCGCTCTTGTCAGTATGTCCCTCACTTGAAGGAGCTAATACCATCGGGGGCCTAATTCCCGACAACAAAGAGTGTACTTCCGGAATCAGAGGCGTCGTCACCACTGTTTGGCCGGTTGGCTGAACAGGGCTGGCGGGCGAATTTGCCTCTGCAAATAACATATCACTGTCGTCAGAGGCGTTTGCACCCCTCCTTGGCACGACAGCTATGTTTGAGCTCGCTCGGGGCTCCGTGAATTAGGGGTTCTCCTTTTTCACTTATCTGGCCTGCAGTAGGCCCCCTTGCATCAGCAAGGATCGGTGTGGGCGGGTTCCCCAAAACTAAATATGGGTTACCGAGAATGAAGTCGTAGGCCGGCTGAGCCGTTACAGCTGCCTTGATGGTGCCAGACACGAACCTACATTTCACCTCAATATTGGCTACCGGAAAGCACTGTGAAGTCCCTTTCCTTAAAACTCCACCAATATTCACTTTTTCCTTCGTCATCTGCCAGGGCTTCACCAGATGTCGGGCGACTATGCTGGGGTATGTAAGCCCGCTGTCAAATAAGCATGTTGTCTCAGTCCCGTTCACTTCTGCTGGCCCGCTGTTGGAAAACAACTTCTCTGACTGGAAGGGTTTCCACTTCTTCCCTTGTTTCACCCTCACAGGCCTTAAACAAGCCATCTGATGAGCGGGTTGTTTGTTTGGGCACCGTGTTGTCCAATGAGAAGTAGTCCGACAGAACCTACAATATCTCTCATTATCTCCCCGGTTCCTGACGGGTTCATGAGAAGTCGGCCCCTGTGTTCTGTTAGGCGGCTGGGAGCGCATGTTATGACTGGGAGGGAGCTCCTTGCGAGACGGCCCTTGCTGCTGTTGATCTGAAGAGGAAGGCGACTGCGATGAAGATGCTCCTTTGTCCGGGGCTGGCAGGTCAGGGTGTTTTCTTTTCTGTCCCAGTACTTCGGCCTGTGCCGTCTGGAACCTTTCAGCAAAAAGAATTATCTGGTCCAGTTGCTGTGCGCCCTGCTCCGCCAGGTACTTCCTTAAGTCCGGAGACATATTGGCCTTTATCTGTTCGCACAGAACTAATTCTTCCAATCCTTCAAAAGATTTAGCCAAACCCGACAACTCTCTCCAGCGAGTGAGGTAATTCCTCAGCCTCTCTGCGAACTGGGGAAAACTTTCTCCTTTCTCCAGTCGACTTTCCCTAAACATCGTTTGGCACTTCCGGGGAGTCCATTGGAATCGCTGTAACAGGGCGTTCCGCAGAGCCTCAAAGTTACCTTGGTCATCTACCAGCATCTTGCTATAGACCTCATACGCATGTCCTCTTAGAGATTGAGATAATTTGAGACACCAAAGACTATCATCCAGCCCGTATGCCTTTGCCATCCGTTCAAATTTTTCTAAAAATACCTCAATTTTCTCATTCCCGTTAGGAAAAGAGTCCATCGGAAAATTCATGGCTGCCATCCGGGGCCCTCCGTTTCCTGAGGTGTCTGTTGCCCCTGCTCCGGGAGAATCTCCGTTAGCCGAACTGCCTTCCGAAGATCGGTACTGCAGTTCCAGTGAACGCAGGGCAAGTTCATGCTGTCTCTCGGCTGCCTTCTCTGCTGCTTCCCTTTCTGCTTTTCTCTCCTCTGCCGCCGCAGCTCTTTCCTGCGCCTCCCTCTCTGCCTTTTTCTCCTCTGCCTGTCGGGCCTTCTCTTCTTTCTCCGCTTCCAATTTACGCAGGTCCATCTCTGCCAGTCGGGCCCTCTCTTCTTTCTCTGCTTCCAATTTACGCAGGTCTTTCTCCGCTTCCCTTTTCTCTCTCTCCGTCTGCCGGTCCTGTTCCCTCATAATGTAAGCCCTAGTCTCGGCCTCATTCATCCCCATGCTTTTAGCTGCGTCCTTCCATGCAGTAAGTAGCTTGACCAATTCAGCCATCTTACCTGACAAATCAGCAGTACTCACAACGAGGGGAAATGACAAAAAAAGGAACAAGAAAAATTTACTGTTACCTACTAGGAATATGCTGTCGCAAAAACCCGCACTCAGACTAGCACCAAGTCTGACTAATAACTACCTGAAAAAAATTCAAGTTATCCAGCTACCCAAAACCCGAATTTACTTTCCTGTCAAGAAAAAAAATTTGATTAGCCATCAATTACTTCTAAGTCATAAACAACCTTACTACCACTATCATCTATACTAACTGGAACCTGTGGAAAAAAAACTTATAGCTGGATCAGTCTTAATATAGCTCAAGTCTAGGGGATATTATAAAGAAAATCTATTTTTCAGAACTTCCTACAGAGACAATCTATGAATCTAGAATTGATCCCAAGGACGACGCCACCCACTTTGTCAAGATCACAGAATTGAACGTAACAAAGATGATTCACCGACGAGCACCCACTTTGTCACGAAATGGATTTAGGACTAGAGACTGTCTACCTATAGTGACAAGACACTAGTGAGAAGGAAGACTGGAAAATTAGATTCAGATAGAAATATAGTGCAAAAAAGTGAAAGTTGAGACCATTGGCTCCGAGGTTGAGAACCGAGGTTGATTCTTTCCTCGCCACTTCGGACGTTTAAATTGCTATGGCCTCGAACCACCTCTAACTACCCTATGGGGATAAGGTTCAATTAAGATTCACAAACACCAAGGTACAGACAACATATAGCTACTGTACTAAAGGAAATGACTGATGCCAGCTACAATTTATACAAGTTTATTATACACCTATAAACAAACTCATATACATGTCAAAATACATGAAGTGCGAGGATGCACACCTGAAACAAAATCAAGCACAGTTAAAAATGCATCAACCCCAACCCTTCTCCCACAATTGCAACCTGTATGGAGAAAGAAGGTAAGGTTAACTGAAATGAACTACACTGCACTTGATGTCGCCTACACTCCAAACTAGCTGTTCTAAATTCTAACTCTAACTCTAAGTCCACTGATAGCTGGAACGACTGCGAAGTGACTACACAATCTCTGCACAGACTTCGGTTCTACACAGCCTATCCTGGAATCTCCTGAACACAACTAACTGCACCTCTAAACTTCAGCAGCTGTCCTCTGCTATGATTCACCAAAACTAACAGTTCTGCCTATCTGTGCTGACTTCAGTAGAGAGAATGTTTACCCTCTCTCTCTCCACTAACTCTGGAATTGATGACTGAGGTTTAACAGAACCCCACTGGATTCTGGACTGGAACTGTAGCTGACTTCTACCACTCTGAAATTACCTGCCCGAGTACCTATAACTGGGCCGTCGGCTTTATTATGGCCGTGAAGAAACGAACATAAAATTACCACAACGCTGGCAGCCTGCCAAATCTGCGTGTGTAACGAGCGTCAGAGCTCAGGATTTATCCACAAAAATCCTATTCGCTGGAAAATGTCTTCCCCTGGCTGGGAAAACGTATTTTCTTCCTCTCCTTCCACTACTGGCAACTAACGTAAAACCCTTGCGGTTCTGCGAATGCCCCAACTTTGCCGTGGGAGAAATTTTGTGGTCTCAAAATTCCGCTCTCATTCCCACAAAGCCGGTACCTGCAAATCTCGAATGTCCAACTGAAGGGCAATCGACTTGACTCTGGCAACCCGGCTTTGGCAATTTTTTCATTAAAAGAGAAAGAAGCTATGAAATATAGGCCTTTTATAATCAAGACCCCCACGCGCCGACTTCATGACGTCATATGCGCGGCGTGGTTCTAAAGCCAATCGGAGCTCGGCATTTCAACTGCAGTTAGCTCTCAGCCAATCAGAACCTTAGATCTTTCTGATGCAACCAGTTTCTGCTAGACAAAGAACCGGGAATTGGTCCTAGCCCTATACTGCGGAAATGAAGCAAAAATGGCCGCAAATAATTTAACTCCCGAAAAATGCGTATATGGCCACGCAATATCTTTAAAAAAAGGACACTGGTGCAAATCCTGATCTAGCCTCTATAATCTTTCTTCTAGAAAAATACTGTCTAATTCCCTACACCCCCATTCTAAACACATAAAGAAGAACCATAAAGCAGATGAGATCAAACTCCCTCGTGATCTCATCTTGAAAAAACGTAAATAATAGAAGGAGAAGAAACATGGAGAAGGATTTCCTGTAATCCCTCCTAAAAATAGTGAACAAAATGCAAGGAGAAAAAGACATGGGCCATTTGCGAAATTGTCCTTTTTTCACACAACATGCCTAAGAAAAATTCCCAGAATCTTTTGGCCGAATACCATCACCAACCAAGATCTGCTTACTCGGAGCAAGCAAGAGGACATGCACACCATCATAGCTGGCAGACGCTAGAGCTGGGTTGGCCATGTCCTCAGAAGAGACCCCGATGCCATCACAAGAAAGCCATGCTATGGACCAATCTGAAGGAAAACAAAAGAGAGGCCGACCATAAAAAACGTGGCGGAGGACTGTGGAATTTTTCTGAGATGCGAGGTATGAACTAGAATTGGGGGCACTTTACGAATCAAGACCCCCACCGCGCCGAGCAAAAGGAATCTATTTGTTGTCGCCATACAAGACGCCACCAGGCGTGATAGCTACTGAACTGCTTTGGCGGTCTCCGCGGCTAAGGATCAAAGAAGAAGATCTTTCTGAAAGCTGGAGTGTCTTCTCCAGGACTCGAGCTTGGGCACTAGTTACACGGGGATCAAGCTTTGATCCATATACGAACCGGGACTTTCCTACAACGCAAACTAATTTGCCCGTGTCCATCCTAATATCTTTACAGGACTGCCCTTCCAGCCTCCACTAATCCCTTACTCATGTTGTAATACATTTCCTAATCTTCCACTCCCCCATGGTGAGCTCTAAAACTCCTCAGTAAGGGCCTTCAAGCTGAAATGTTCCTCTTTGTCCTACCTTAGAAAAAAAAATCTAGTCCAGGATGTTCATCAGGTCACTGAAACATGCGAAGTGATTTAGCTTTTGCTTCCTAAAATATAGGATGACACAAATCTGCAAGGCCAAATCTCATGCCGTCTTCAAAGACATTTATTACTTCGTCACAACGTCTAAAACCCTCTCTCATGCTTCTCACATCATTAATCTGTACACCCAGAACACCATCCTCGATTGTCAACAGCTCTGCCCTCGGGAGACTGCAATTTTCAAACTGACATATGTAGAGTCCAGTGATTTCTTCTTACTTCTCCGTAGAAATACATCATCACCAAGCCTGCTGATATAATAGCAGCCATTGTTATCTGTCCAATGGCACATATATTTACTCCTTCTAAGATTTCAGGTCCTGGGAGCCTGAGAAAAAGGTTTAATCAGCTGACCAATTGAGTCTTTCTACAGTCCTAAGACTAAAATGCCACGGTCTAATAACAATCGTCATGTACACAATTTTCGCCCGATCAAGCAGCTGATTACCAGTAATTTTACCCTTGGGGCAAGCTGCATTTCTTCTTGCAGATTGGTCACGAATGCTGTCGGTACGTCTTTATTCTATATGCTTCCCAAAATCCATATCTGACAACCCCGGCAGACTCATAGACTGGCTTGCGTGTTGCCCATTGAAAAAAACATCTCTGACTTCCTAAATAGCATTTTCCAGAGACTCGTCGAGAACCTTCCCGTAATCTTCTCCTCTGTCTGACTCTCAGACCACCGTACGTTTAACTAATCTTTTTGCTACACATGTGTTCTTGTATACCACCATTCCCACTGTGATGGGCTACATGCTTTTGGTTCTTTTCTCGACCAGCGCACGCATAACTTCCTAGCCACGGACATTCGTATCTGTCTTGCATAACTAACTGGCTCTTGAACTTAATTCCTTCCAGTTTAAGTCATTTCTTCAATTGCTACATCAGTCATTTGCTGTAGGGATAGAGACTAAGACTGGGTCATGACAAGGGTTATGCCTGACCTTTTGCAATGAGTGCATTTACTGAGCATCATAATTGGAACTGTATTAGTCTTTTTCGCATGATGTTCGCTTATATATCTAATGATTGCCTAGGAGTTCAAAAGATATGTCTGAAGATTAGACAATCCTCCTTTATTGAATTTGTTAACCACTTTCATCACCATCAAGTTCGGCTCCGTTTTTTTTCCACTGTTTGTGTTTAAGCTTTCTTGACATTAAACAGTTTTGTGAGATTTCATCTCGCCATCTTTGCCTCAAGTGATTTCATAGTATTTGCAAATGGACTAATGCAAAAGCTAGCCTTTTGTATATTTCTTCCCATCTGCAGGCTTGTTGTGAGTCCGTTGTTTGTTTAAATATCATAAATTTTCCCCCCATTCTCTGTCTCCTTTCCCAGGGGGAGTTTTCCAATAAATACAAACATCGGAGATAGCGAATCTATACGGCCTCCATTGTCTATCCTAAAGTGACGTCTTGAAGACTTCCAACTGCCGAGCAAAAAATAGTTTTGGATTTCTTTAGCGATGACTTTATATAAAACACGTCCTTACCTTTCCTATAGCAACGTGTTCTCCTATGTCGTACCACCAGGTATGCCCTTAACCCCGCATCCTACCAATACCACATCCGACAGAATTAAATAAATCTTGAGGAATATCACCCATTAATACAGCCTGCAAGATTATAAATATCGTCTTCCGTCACTTATGCTATTCTCCAAGGGGATTCCAGTTTAGACTAAGAGAAGTGTTCATTAAGCCAATTTCGTGTGCCTATAGACGTGTCAAGAACTAAAGGATCTTCTTGTATCAGCCCTTTCAAACTGAGAGTACAGTTGACTTAGAAACACGCCTTCGATGGCCCACCATATACAATGTGATGTGCGAATACATCCGACGTTTAAACTCGTCAAGGCGTCATTTATTAACTGAGTACACTGATGGCCAAGGCTACCACATAGTCACGGAGTCGAATGGCCAGATTGAATATATTATAATTCATCAAATATCATATATGAAAATAACCCTGGAGAGTACCACAGCAGGCCAAGATAAAATAAGGGAGCGCTCAAGCTTCTGAACCTCTAATGCACTCGTAATATCAGGACGTCTGGTGGACCTGTTTCCTGATCAACACATAAATAATTTTTACCCTTAATAAATTATCCCCTTTCAGTCCACCTTGGTCGAAATGGTGGGAGTGTGATGGCAAACCTTGAAACCCATCTCAATCGGTCGCTTTAACGCGCCACCTTCCTACCCCCCTAATAAACCATCTTACACCAAAGGTCGGTACCCGTAACAAAAGAAAATATTCTCGCCTCCGTGCTAGACGAAACCCTTGTTCCCCCCTTTAACCATTCGATTGTGACATTCATGTCCCTCGACTTCCTAAAGGATCATTTCCATTAATACGCCCATGTACTATTTTATTACTACAGAACGACCGACTTTTCCAACGAATTTGAGACATTATTGACCTCTTCATGATTAGAAACCTCTTAACTTTTCTTTTCTTTCTTCTCTTCCCTTCTCCTTTTGGCACTCCTTCCTTCTTTCTTTCCTTCATTTTCCCTTTCTTCTTTTATCTTCCTTTCCAACTCTTCCTTTGTCATGTTCTAACTACCTTTTTTCCTTCTTACTTTCTTTTCCTCACCCCCTCCACCTTCCTATCCCTTCTTCTTCTTTCCACCATTTTCCTTTTACTTTCTTTTCCCATTTTACTTCCTCCCTTTCCATTTCACATTCCTTTCTTTTTACCCCCCTTTCTTTCCTTCTATTACCCCCCCCTAACTGTCCTTAAAATCCGGTGACTCCCTCACTTTCCCTTCCCCCAATTCTTCATTTTTCTATTTCCCTTCTTGTCTTCTTAAATTTGTTCCTCTACTCCTTATTTTTCTTCACCTACTGCTTTCCCCCTTTCCCCTACCTCCTCCTTCATTATTTAAACTCCCTTCCAAAATCCTCTATCCCCCCACCAACCCCTTAGACTTTTTTTTTTTCCATTCCCCCCCCTTCAACAAACAGTTTTTCAACTTACTTCTTTACTTCTTTCCACCACCAACTATACCTTTCCAGTTCCTTATCACCCACCATCCTTACCCAATCATTTTATCAACACCCATAACCTACAAACCTTCACCCCCCCCTTCCACACCCCCACTCTAACCAAAACCCCCTAGACTCCCCTTCTTTCCTAGCCTCCCTTCATATTCAATTATCTCTCTTCAGAAATTCCTTCCCCCACCCCTTCACACCAAACCCCCTCCCCCCCACACCCCCCCCCCCTCCCCCCCCCCCAATACCCCCCCCTCAAACATCCCCCTTTCCCTTTTCCTCCACTTTTTCTTTTCCTTATCCCCCATACTCCTTTTTCTTCATCTTTCTTACCCCCTCAATCCTTCCATTCTCAAAAATCTTTTCCCCTTTATTTTCAAACCTCATCCCCAAATTTCCCCTCTCCCCCTATACCCAAACTAAACCTTAAAAATCTACCCCCCCAATAATTTCCCCACCCCCCCCCAAACCCCACCCCCCCCCTCCTTCCTCCCCCCCCCACCCTTCCCCCTACAAACCCCCCAAAAAACCATCACCCTTCCCTGCCCTTTCTTCCCCCTCCCCATCATTTCATTCCCCCCCCCACCCCCCCCCCTCCTCCCCCCCCCCCCTTTTTTTCTTCCCCCCCTTTTTCTAAAAACAACCCCCTCCCTTCTCCCTTTTCATTCCCTCAAACCCCCCCCAATTCCAATATCCCCCACATCATTCCTCAATAACCCCCCCCCCCCCCCTACCCCTTTTTCCCCTCCATCTAATTTCCCATCCCCCTTACTTACTCTACCCCCTCAATCCTCCACCTCCCTCCTTCCCTCAAAAATCCCCCAACCCCCCATCACCCTCCTCCCTCCTCTGAACAGATTTCAATTCCTAAAGCCCACTTTCCTCCTTCCCCCCCCTAACTACCCTACCCTACCCCCACTCCTAGTTTTCCATCTTTCAACCTTATCCTAAAAGAGTTTTTTTTTTCCCCTTTTTCCCACCCCTCTCCATCCAACCCCCCCCCCAAACCAAAACACTTTTTCCTTCAAAAAACCCCCCCCCACACCCCCCACTTTCTCCTTCCACCCAAAAATTCCCTTTTCTACCAACCCTTACCATACCCCCATCCTTTAACACTCCTCTCTTTTTCTACCCTTCCCCCCACTCCCTCTTTCTCCATCCATACCTCTTCCTTGCACCTCTAACTACCCCATTCTCCATCTTTTTCCCCCCTCCTCCCCGCCCCCCCCCATTTCCATCCCCCCCCCCCCCCTAATCCACCCCCCCCCCCAAACTTTCTCCCTCCTTTCCTCCCCCTTCCCCTTTCCCTTACTTCCCCTCCCTATCTTTTCTTTCCCACCCTTTACAAACTCCCCTGTCCCTCTTCCCCAACCCCCCCCAGCTCCCAAACACCCCACCCTCTTCCCCCCATTTTTCCCCCTCCAAACCAAATTTAATTCCTCATAAATACCCAAAAAAACTTCCTCTTCAGTCCCCCCATAATTTCCAACCCCCCCTCTCCCCCCTTTTCTTCTAACCCCCCCCCCCCCCCTCTTTCCCCCCAACCCCCCCCAACCTTCCCCTTCCTAACCCAACTTCCCTTCCCCAACTTATCCAACTCCCATACTCTTCCCCTTTTAAAAAATAAACCCACTAAAACCCCAAAAACTTCAACCCCCAAACCCCAACCCAACAAATCCCCAAATTTACCCCTTCCCTAAAACCAATCTTTTCAAAATATCCCCAAAAACTTTTTTTCTTTTCTTCCCTTTCCCATATCAACCAAAACCCCACCCATCTAATAAAATCCTCTAATTCCCTTCACCCTTCCCCTTCCTCTTTCCTATACCCATCCACTTTCCTTTTCTACACCTTACTCTCCCTATGGAATTTTCCCTTTCATTCCTACCCGAATCCCACTAATCCTCTATCCTTACCATACCAAAAAACATTCAACCCCCTTACACCCCCTATTCAAACCCCAACTTTCCCCCCATTACCTAAAAAAACTTCTCACCCCCCCTGAGTCTAATTACACAACCCCCCCAAAAACCCCACCCTTTTTTAAACGGCCCCCCCCCCCCCCCCTCCAATCTTACAAACAACCCTATCCCTTCCTCCCCCCTTTTTTTATACCTTCCCCCCCCCCCCTCCCCCCCAAGTCCATAAACCCAAAACCACCCCCCCATCCCCCCCTCACCCCCTCAACCCAGTCACCTCCCAAATTAAAACTTTCCCCCCCTCTTCCTCCCCCCTACCACCAACCCCTATCCCCTTTTTTATCCTTCCCCCCAATACTCCCCCCCCCAAACCCCCCTACCCCTCTCCCTAATTTCTCTTCCCTCCTCCTCCTTACTTCTTTTTAATTCTAACTCCTTATTCTTTTCCCTTCCCCTTTTTTTAACTCCCCTAAAATCCCCCCTCAAATTAAACCTTCCCTTCTTCCCTTTTTTTCCCCCTTCTTTTCCCCCCCTCTTTAACCTAAACCAAAAACTTTTTTTTTCTTACCCAACTTTACTCCATCCCCCCCCCCCCTTTTTAAATTTTTTTTTTCCCTCCCTTTCTTCTTTCTTCCCCTCCAACCCCCCTTCTTTCCTTCCCTAAAATCCTTTTCCCACCTCCATTACTCCACTCCCTTCCACCTTCCTCTTTCTTTCCTTTCCTCTTCTTCCCTTTTCTTCCATCAAACTTTTCCCCATTTTTTTCCCTTTTTTCCCTCCTATTTCTTTTCTTTCAACCTTCCCAACCCTTCCTCTTTTCTTTTTTTTAACTCCCCCCCATTTTTCCTTTTTTCTTTTACCCTTCTCTACCCCCATCCCTTTCCTATCTTTTTATTCTTCCCTTCTTTTTTTCTTTTACTTCTCCCTAACCCTTCTTTTTTCTCCTTAATCTTTTTTTCCTTCCTTTTTTCTTCCTTCCCCCTTAAAAAAATTTTTTTCTTTCCTTTTTTACTTTTCCCCCCATTCCCTTTCTTTTTTTCCTCCCCTTCTTTTTAACTTCTCTCTCCCTTCTCCTCTCCAATCCTCCTCTTTTCTTCTTTTTTCCCCCTCCCCTTCCCCCCCCTCTATCAACCCCCCTTTCATCCACCTCCCTCTCTTTCTCACCCTTCCCTTTTTTCTCTTCAACCCTTTTCCCTTTTTTTACTCCCTCTTCTTCTTTCTTTCTCTTTTTTTCCCCCATTTTTTCTTCTCCTTCCCTTCCCCCTCCAAAAAAAATAATTTCTTTCCTCTTTTTTCCCCTCCCCACTACCAAATTCTTTTTCCTTTAACCTTCCTTTTCCCCCTTTTTTTTTAATCTTACTCTAAACCCCCCCTTCCCCTTTTTTCTACCCCTTTTCTCACTTTTTCTTCAATCCATCTTCCTCCCCCCCTCTCTCTCCCAATCTTTCTTTTCTTCTCCAGCCTTCTACCTCTCCCTTTTAAATCTTCCTTCTTACTCATATCTTCTTCCCATTCTCTTTACTTCTTTTCCTTCATTCCCTTTTTTTTTTTCTTCCTTTCTTCTTACTTCCTTTCTTTTCTTCTTCTTCCCTTTACTTCTTTTTTCCTCTCTTTCTTTTTCCTTCCCCCCTTAAATTCTTAAAAATCTTCCCCTTCTTTTCTTCCCCCTCCTTTCCCCCCTTTTTTCCTTTTCCCCTTCTTCCTCACTTCAATTCTAATTCTTTTTCCTTTTTTTTTTTCTTCTTCTTTAAACCCTCTACCCTCAAAACACCTTTTCTTTTTCCCCCTCCCCCCTCTTCTTTTCCCAAACCTTTTTCTTTCTTTTCTTCTCCTCTTTTTTTTCTTTCTTCTTTTCCTTCTTCTTTTCCCAACTCTTTTCTTTCCCTTCCATCCTCTTTCCTTCCCACACTTCCATTCCTTTTAAAACTCCCTCTTCCCCCCCCTCCCCTTTCCCCTTCTTTTCTTCTTTTTTCCCCTTCCCTTTCCCCTTTTCCCCTCTCCTTTTTCCTTCTTTCCTTCTTTTTCTTTCCCCTCCTCCCCCTTTTCCCTTCCTATTCCCCTTTTTTTATCCCTTCTTTCTTTTTCAATCTCACCTTTCCCTTCTTTTCTTCTTCCCTTTTTCCCCTTTTCCCATTCTTCCCCCACCCCATCTTTCCCCTTTAACCCCTCCTCCTTCCCCACCTTTTTTCTTTTTTCCTTCCTTATCCTTTCCCTTCCAAATCTTACCCCCCCCCTTTTCCCCCTTCTTCTTTTTTTCTTCTTTCCCAACCCTTTTTCTTCTTTACTTTTCTCTTCTCCCCCTCCCCCCCTTTCTTAACTCTCTCTTTAACTTCCCCTTTTTCCATTTTTTTTTTTCTTACTCTCTTCTTCCCTTCTTTCCTCATCCCTCCTAAATATTTTTCCCCTCCTTCACTCCAACCTAATTTTTCTCCTTTCAACCCCTGATTTTTCTTTTTTCCTTTTTCTCACTTTTTACTTCTTTTTTTCTTTTTTCTTTCCTTCCTCAAACCCCTTTTTTTCTCCCCCCTCCTCTTCCCTCCTTCTTCTTCCCCTCCTTTTCCCTTTCTTCCCTTTTCCCCCCTTTTTTTTTTTCTCCCCCACTCTCCCCCCACTTCCCCTCCATTCAAAACCCTCCTCCTTCCTTCCCCCCTTTTCCCTAACTCCCTTCCTTTCCCCCCCCAAATCTTTTCCTTTTTTTTCCCCTTTTTTTCCTTCCCCCCCTTTTCCTCAACCTTTTCTTTCCTTCTACTCCCCCTTTCTTCCCAACCTTCCCCTCTCTACCCCCAACTCTTAAACACCCTTCTTTTTCCCCCCCCCCCTAACTTTTTTTCCCCTTTTTCCCCTTCTTCTTTCCTTCCATTCTTCCCTCCCTCCCAAAATTCTCCTTTTCCTTTTCCTCTTCCAACTTCTTCTCTTCCCCCCAAAACCTCTTCTCCCCTTTTTCTTTTTCTTCCTTCTTTCCTCTTCCTTTTTCCCTCTCCCCTCACCCCCTTCTTTTCCCTCACCCCCCCCAACCCTCTTTCCCATTCTACTCCATCCCCCCTCTCTTTTCTCCCAAATCCTTCCTTCCTCTCCTTAACTCCCCCCCTTCTTAAAAAACTTCCCCCCCTTTTCCTTTTTTTCTCTTCCTCTCCTCTTCTCCCTCCCCTTCTTAACATCTCTCTCCCTTCTCCCCTCTTTCCCACCTTCTCCTCCCCCCCCTCCCCCTTTCTTCCCTTCCCCCCCCCAACTTCTTCCATCACTTCTCTACCTCTTTCCTCCCCATCTTTTTTACTTTTCTTCTCTCTTCTTCCCCTCTCTCTCCTTCCCCTTTCCTCTTCCCCCCTCCCGATTCTCTTTTCTTTCTCCTCCCCCTTTTTTTTTTTCCCTCTTTTTTTCTTCTTCTCCCCTCCCATCTTTTTTCCCAACCCCCCCTTTCTTTTCCCCCCAATTTCTCTTCTTCTTTTCCCTTCTTCTCTCTTTCCTTCTTTTTTCCTCCTCTCTTCCCTTCCCCCAAAACACCTCTCTTAACCTTCTTTCCTCTTTTTCCTTTTCTTTTTCTTCCCCCCTTTTTTTTTTTTCTACCCTTCCTTCTTCTTCCCCCTACTTTCCTTCACCTTCTTCTTTTAACCCCATTTTCTTCCTTCCCCCTCCCCTTCTCCCCAACTTCTTCTTCCTCCTTCCCTTACTTTCTTCCCTTTCTCTTCTCCCCCCTTCCCTTTTTTTTTTCACCTCTTTTTTTTTTTTCTCTTCCCCTTCTTTCCCTTCTTTTCCTTCCTTTTTTCTCTCCTCTCCCCTAACTTCTTCTTTTCCCACCCCCCCTTCTTCCTTTTTTTCCCCCCTCCCCTTTCTCCTCCTTTCACTTTCCCCTACTTCCTCCTACTCCCCTCTCCCCTTTTCTTCCAAACTTCTTTTTTTTCCCCTTCTTTTTTTTTTCTTTCCCCTTCTTTTCTCCTCCCCCTCCCAACCTCCTTTCACTCCCTTCCCCTTTCCCCTTTTTCTTTCCTCCCCTTCCCCAAACTTCTTTTACTCCCTTCTTTTTCCTCCTTTTCTCCTTTCTTCCTTTTCTCCTCTCCCTTCCCCCCTCTCCTTCTCTTTCTCTTTTTTCCTTGCTTTAATTCTTTCTAAAGACCTCCTCCCCTTTTCACTCTCTTACTTTTTTTTACTTTTTTTTTTTTCTTTTCCTTTCTTCTTTTTTCTTCTTCCCTTTTCTTTCCCTCTCCTCTCCCCTCCTCCTCCCATCTCCCCCCTCTTCCCTCTTTTCCCCTCCTTATTTTCTTCTTTCTTCCCTTTTTCTTTCTCTTCCTCCCCTTCTCTCTTTTTCCCTTTCTCTTTCCTTTTTTCTTCTTTTTTTTTCTATCTTCAAATTCTTCCCCCCCTCCCAACCCAAAGTTCTTTCTTTTATAAATTTTTTTTTTTTCTCTTCTCTCTTTCCCCCCCCTTCAATTCAAACCCCTCCCTCCCCCCTAACCCCCCCCTTTCCTTTTTCTCCTCTAACACCCTTCTCTCCTTCCCTTTTTTCCTTCTCAACTTTAAACAACAAATCTTTCCCCTCCTCTTCAAATCCCTCCCCTTTTCAAAACCCTTCTTTTTCTTTCTCCATTTACAGTCCCCTTTCACTCTCCCCCTCCCCCTCTTCTCACCCCTCTTCTAGACAATTCTAATCCATTAACCCCCCATCTAACCCATCCCAAAATTTTAATAATCAATCTCCCTACCCTCTTTTTAACCCCCACCCCCTAACCCCACTATAAACACTTTTCCACACTTATCCCCCCCACTCCCCCCAAAAGAAATCCCATACTACCCCCCACCACCACCCTCTACCTAAATACCCACAAATTCACAATAAAACCCCTAAACGAACCTCCCCCTATCCCCAACAATCCCCTTCCCAACATCTGACCCCCCCCTATTTACCTTGCCCCCACCCCCCAAACCCCCCCCCCCCCATGGACACTCCCCCCCCCAATAAAACCAAACCCCCATTCCCACTCATCTTCTCCCTCCTATTACTAAACCAAAAAAACCATCCCTTTTCCCCCAACCCTAACTCCCCACAACCACCCCTTACCCCCAATCCCCCCCCCCCCCTTCTAATTAAACCCCCCACTCCAAACCCCCCCTTTAACCAACCCCCACCCCCACCCAACCCCCCACCCCCACTAATAAACCTCCCCCCAACCAAAACCCCCCAACTTCCCCCTTTTACCCCCAAAACCCCCCCCCCTCCCCCCCAATCCCCCCCAAACACCAAAACCAACACACACCCCCCAACCCCCCCCACAAAAAAAAAATTACCCCCCCCCCCCCCCCCCCCCCCAAACACCCCCTTCACCCCTTCCCCCCCCACAAACCCAAACCCAAACCCCACCCCAATTACAACATAAAGTTCCTTAACCCCCCCCCCCCCCCCACCAACTTGTCCCCCCCCCCCCAACCCCCCCCCCAACCCCCCCCAACATCCAACCCTACCATCTTACTTCCCCTTTACTACAATCAAATAACATTAAAACCCAAAACCATAATTTCCTCCCTCCCCCTCCCCCCACCCCCCCATCCCCCCTAACTTAATCAAGCTATCCATCCCCCCTTTACCCCCCCAAAACCCCCCCACCCACCCACCCCCCCCCCCCCTCAATTTTTCCCAACAACCATTTTCAAACCCCCCCATTTACTACCCCATAACCCCCCCCCCCCCAAAATACCCCCCACAACCCCCCCCACCATCTCAACCCCCCCCCAAAAAACCCTTTATCCCCACAAACAACCTATCCCCTCCCACCCCCCCCCCAAACCCCCCCCCCCCACCTTTGTACCCAAATAACCAAAATTCCACCTCATAAACTAATAAAACAACCCCCCACCCCACACAACCCCCCCTCACCAATGCCCCCCTCCCCTCATCCATCCCCCCCCCCCCCCCCCCCAAAAACCCCCCCCACCAACCTCCCCTAATAAACCCCAATGCAACCCCCCCCCCAAACTAACATACCAACCCCCACCCCCCCCCCCCACCCTCCCCACCCCCCCCTCCACCCCCCCCCCCCCCAATTCTAACAAAAAACCCCCCCCCCCATAAGTAACCCCTCTATCTAAACCCACTCCACCCCCCCCCCAATTCCCCCAAACTTACCCCACCCAAAAAAAAAAACCCCCCAAAATTTCTCCCCCAAACCCCCCCCCCCCCCCACCCCCTCAACCCCCACCCCCACCCCCCCCCCCCCCCCCCCCCCCCCCCCCCCCCCCCCCCCCCCCCCACCCCCCCACCCCCAACCAAAAAATCCCCACTAACCCCCCCAACTTACCCCCCATCCCCCCCCCCCCCCCCCCCCCCAATCACCACAACATCAAACCCCCCACAACCCCCCCCTCCACCCCCCCTTAAACCCCCCCATTCCCTACCTCACCCCCCCCCCCACCCCCCAACCACCCCCCCCCCCCCCACCCCCCACCCCCCCCCCCCCCCCCACCCCCCCCCCCCCCCCCCCCCCCCCAACCACTTATCCACCCCTTAAGACCAAATCCCCCCCACCCCCCCAACCCCCCCAATCCCCCCCCACCCCCCTCCCCAACACCCCACCCCCCCAAACCCAACACCCCTCACACAATCCCCCCCCCCCCCCCACCCCCCCCCCACCACCACCCCACCCCCGCCCCCCCCCCCCCCCCCCCCACCCCCCCCCCCCCACACCCCCCCACCGCCCCCCCCCCTCCCCCCCCCCCCCCCAAACCCCCCCACGACTTCGATACATCCCCAACCCACTACTAACCTTCGAGCAGATCACTTCCCCACAAAAACTCGATAACTAACAATTCACTGCTTCGTCATCTTTGCCACTAACTCTAACCTCACGGGGGGGGGGGGGGGGGGGGGGGTGGGGGGGGGGGGTGGGGGGCCTCCATAATATCCTCTGGATCCCCCGCCCTGTTAATCTTTCGCTACTAATACAACTAGCCATGTGCATATCCCCCCAAAAACAAAATCCATTCGGCCCCCTCCCCCTAAGCGTACCCCCCTAACTCCCGCACCAACAATATAGTATAAACAACCAACTGGAACCTCCCCACAACCACCCAGCACAAAACCACCAGTTCCCCCCCGACCGCAACCCACCCTCACACCCCAAATCCAACGCCCCCCTCAACAACTCCCACCACCTCACTTACCTACTCCATCCCTAACGTCTACTCAAATCTAAAACTACTCCTCTTACTTTCCTTTACCACATATGTTAGCTCCCCTACGTCCACAAAACTATAACCGAAATAATCACCACAAACTTAAAA